>CABHPP010119858.1:27908-61492 GCA_902168425.1 Peromyscus attwateri | reverse complement strand
TTTGATGTTGGCTGTTGGCTTGCTGTAAATTGCCTTTATTATGTTGAGGTATGTTCCCTGTATTCCTGATCGCTCCAAGACCTTTATCATGAAGGGGTGTTGGATTTTGTCAAATGCCTTTTCTGCATCTAGTGAGATGATCATGTGGTTTTTTTCTTTCAGTTTGTTTATATGGTGTATTACATTGACGGACTTTCGTATGTTGAACCATCCTTGCATCCCTGGGATGAAGCCTACTTGATCATGGTGGATAATTGTTTTGATGTGTTCTTGGATTCTGTTTGCCAGTATTTTATTGAGTATTTTTGCATCAATGTTCATGAGGGAGATCGGTCTGTAGTTCTCTTTCTTTGTTGTATCCTTGTTTGGTTTAGGAATCAGGGTAATTGTAGCCTCATAGAAGGAGTTTGGTAATGTTCTGTCTGTTTCTACTGTGTGGAACAATTTAGAGAGTATTGGTATTAAGTCTTCTTTGAAGATCTGGTAGAATTCTGCGCTGAAACCATCTGGCCCTGGGCTTTTTTTGGTTGGGAGACTTTTAATGACTGTTTCTATTTCCTTAGGAGTTATTGGACTATTTAAATAGTTTATCTGGTCTTGATTTAACTTAGGTATGTGGTACCTATCCAGAAAATTATCCATTTCTTTTAGATTTTCCAGTTTTGTGGAATAGAGGTTTTTGAAGTATGACCTGATGATTCTCTGGATTTCCTCAATGTCTGTTGTTATGTCCCCCTTTTCGTTTCTGATTTTGTTAATCTGGATGTTCTCTCTCTGTCTTTTGGTTAGTTTGGATAAGGGCTTGTCTATCTTGTTGATTCTCTCAAAGAACCAACTCTTTGTTTCATTGATTTTTTGTATTGTTCTCTTTGTTTCTATTTTATTGATTTCAGCTCTCAATTTGATGATTTCCTGGCGTCTATTCTTCTTGGGAGACTTTGCTTCTTCTTGTTCTAGAGCTTTCAGGTGTGCTGTTAAGTCCCTAGTGTGAGATTTCTCCAACTTCTTTATGTGCGCATTTAGTGCTATGAATTTCCCTCTTAGCACTGCTTTCATAGTGTCCCATAGGTTTGGGTATGTGGTGTCTTCATTTTCGTTGATCTCTAGGAATTCTTTAATTTCTTTCTTTATTTCTTCCCTAACCCATTGGTGATTCAGTTGAGCATTATTCAGTTTCCATGAGATTGTAGGTTTTCTGTAATTTTTGTTGTTGTTGAAATCTAACTTTAGACCTTGGTGGTCTGATAGAACACAGGAGGTTATTCCAATTGTTTTGTATCTATTGAGAATTGCTTTGTGGCCAAGTATGTGGTCAATTTTGGAGAAGGTTCCATGGGGTGCTGAGAAGAAGGTATATTCTTTTTTGTTAGGATGGAATGTTCTGTAGATATCAATTAAGTCCATTTGGGTCATGACTTCAGTTAAGTCCTTCATTTCTCTGTTAAGTTTCCATTTAGGAGATCTGTCCAGTGGTGAAAGTGGGGTATTGAAGTCTCCCACTATTAATGTGTGGGGTTTTATATGTGGTTTAAGCTTTAGTAGTGTTTCTTTTACATATGTGGGTGCCCTTGTATTTGGGGCATAAATGTTCAGAATTGAAATTTCCTCTTGGTGGATCCTTCCTGTGATGAATATGTAATGCCCTTCTTGATCTCTTTTGATTGATTTTAGTTTGAAGTCTATTTTGTTGGATATCAGGATGGCTACACCCGCTTGTTTCTTAAGACCGTTTGATTGGAAAGTCTTTTCCCAGCCTTTTATTCTTAGGTAGTGTCTGTCTTTGTATTTGAGGTGTGTTTCTTGTATGCAACAGAAAGATGGGTCCTGCTTTCGTATCCATTCTGTAAGCCTGTGTCTTTTTATAGGCGAATTAAGTCCATTGATATTAAGAGATATTAATGACCAGTGATTGTTCATTCCTGTTATTTTTTTGGTGGTAGTGTGTCTGTACTTCTTATCTTTGGGGTTTACTGCTGTGGGGTTATCTATTGCCTGTGTTTTCAAGGGTGTATCTGACTTCCTTGGGCTGGAATTTTCCTTCTAGTGCTTTCTGTAGGGCTGGGTTGGTGGATAAGTATTGTTTAAATCTGGCTTTGTCTTGGAATGTCTTGTTCGCTCCGTCTATGATGATTGAAAGTTTTGCTGGGTATATTAGTCTAGGCTGGCATCCATGGACTCTTAGTGTCTGCATTACATCTGTCCATGTTCTTCTGGCTTTCAAAGTCTCCATTGAGAAATCGGGTGTTATTCTGATGGGTTTGCCTTTATAGGTCACTTGGCCTTTTTCCTTTGCTGCTCTTAATATTCTTTCTTTGTTCTGTATGTTTAGTTGTTTAAATATTATGTGGCGAGGGGACTTTTTTTGGGGGTCTAGTCTGTTTGGTGTTCTATAGGCTTCTTGTATCTTCATTGGCATTTCCTTCTTTAAGTTGGGAAAGTTTTCTTCTATGATCTTGTTGAATATATTTTCCGCGCCTTTAAGTTGGTATTCTTCTCCTTCTTCTATCCCTATTATTCGCAGGTTTGGTCTTTTCATGGTGTCCCAGATTTCTTGGACATTTTGGGTCATGACTTTGTTGGCTTTAGTGTTTTCTTTGACTGATGAATCTATTTCTTCTACCGTATCTTCAACGCCAGAGATCCTCTCTTCCATCTCTTGCATTCTGTTGGTTATACTTGCATCTGAAGTTCCTGATCGTTTACTTAGATTTTCTATTTCCAGCATTCCCTCTGTTTGAGTCTTCTTCATTTTTTCTATTTCCCTTTTCAGGTCTTGGACTGTTTCCTCCATCTGTTTCATTGCTTTTTCATGTTTTTCTTTCAGTGCTTTATTGTTTTCTTCCAGGACTTTATTTTTTTCTTCTACTTTAATTGTCCTTTCCTCTAGGTTTTTACAGCGCTCTTGCAATTTTTTTGTATTTTCCTCTATATAAGCCTCTATCTTCTTCATGATGTTATTCATAAGGCTGTTTCCTTCTGCTTCTTCCAATTTTTGATGATCAGCTCTAGATGTTGGAGGAGGGCTAGGTTCTGGTGATGCTGTATTGCTCTTCATTTTGTTGTATGTACTTCTGCCTGGACGTCTGCCCATCTCCTTGTGTTCGATCTTGGTCTTATCAGCTCACTTGGTGGAGAAAGAGCTGACAGATTCGGGAAGTCTCTCTCTTTTGTCCAGATGGGACTCTCTTCTCCAAATGGGAGGTGCGAGGCAGGTTGGGAGCTCTTGTTCAGATGGGGAGGCCGAAGCAGGATGGGAGCTATTGTCCAGATGGGAAGTCCGAGGCAAGATGGCAGCTCTTGTTCAGAAGAGAAGTCTTTTGTCCAGAAGGGAAGTCCGGGGCAGGATGGGAGCTTTGTCCAGAAGGGAAGTCCTGGGCAGGATGGGAGGTTTGTCCAGAAGGGAAGTCCTTCTGGGGCAGGCTGGGAGCTTTGTCCAGAAGAGAAGTCCGTCCGGGGCCGGCTGGGTGCTTTGTCCAGAAGGGAAGTCCCTCCGGGGCAGGCTGGGAGCTTTGTCCAGAAGGGAAGTCCCTCCGGGGCAGGCTGGAGCTGGGGGCCGGTCTCTAAGTCTCAGGAAGTGGCCTATTTGCACCTTTTGTGGTCTAATTTTTTGTAGATCTATTTTATATCCTAAATAATTAATAGAATCTCCTCTTTGTATCTTTTCAGGAGCAATTAGTAACCCCCAACAAGGCAAAATATTCTTGCCATCCAGGGAACAGCATGCAATGGCACAGAGGTAAAGCCACGGAACATGTGGTGATATATAGATTAGCAGAAATGAGTTTAAGTGTAAGAGCTAGTCAGTAGGAAGCCTGAGCTAATGGCTGAGCAGTTTTAATTAATATAAGCCTCTGTGTGTTTACTTGGGGTACTTGAGTGGGAGAGATTTGATCCTAACAACAGTCAGCCGGGAAAAAGACAAACTTCAGCCACCAATTAGTGATTTTAATTTTTATGTGTTAAGATTAATAAATTATACACATTAAACCAAATACCAAGTAAAATACAATATTCTTCACTATAGTCACATCTTAGATTTCTAAATGTTTTCATTAGAAATATATACTACTTATAAATTTTTATCCCAATCAATTCTATTATTTTCTTTCACTCTGGTAACAATATTTTATTTTATGTCTCTGAATATTCATTTTTGGGGTGGTTCAATGGAATATAAAAATAAATGAGCTTCTGATGTCTTTCAGGCACTAACTTCTGTGACTTAGCATATTAATCACAGATTTCAGAATGTAGTTAAAACAATTGTGTCCCAATTTGGAATAATGTCCTACTTATTAATCTATTTATGATATTTATGACTACACATATTATTTTCTTATCATGAATGATACACATATTTGTTCAGAAAACATTTGGAGACAGAGGTTTTATGTAATTCGATAAGCAACCAACACAGACATACTAAATAATTTGAAACTCTTTCTTTTTTAATTTTAAAGGAAATGTCATGATTCACATTTCTTTCAATAGCCTATTCACAATAGGCTATAAGTGAACATCTAAGCATTAACAAACCAGGTCATGTAGAAGAATGGTCAAGTTACTGGGAACATTCATTAGGTGATTCAGGAAGAAATACACAATCAGAACTCGCAACAAATGTAGGCTACAGGTAAGTCAGAAGTCATCACACACACACACACACACACACCCCAAACAAACAAATGCTTAAGAAAGAGAAAAAAGAAAGAAAAGATGGGTTCATTCCAAAATGTTGTAAAATCTTGAATGAAAAATTTTAGCTACTTGATCTCAAGCCTTTTCTAAAACTCTAAAAGGAGTGATCATTTACATCTGGTATATACTTTAAAGCCAATATTATCCTTACAACAAACTTGATAAAGTCAGAAAAAAAATATCGTAATATACTTCCCTATTACAATATCAATCCAAAAATCATCAATAAGATGCTAGGAAACTGAATCCAGAGCAAAAAAGCATTATATACTATGACTAAATGTGATCATAGTGAGCATGTCATATCAACATGATATTATAAGGTATATATGCTCATATGCAAAATATTAGTGCAATAAAAATAAAAACACCAATCTTCATTTCATTGCTGAAAAAGATAATTCAAAACACACAATAGCCTCAACTGAAATACAACCCAGAAATTAAGAATATAAGAGCATTTCCTCAACATGAGAGAAGTACACTGATTTAAACAAGATAGCCTCATACTTATTGCGTCTGAGTACGAACATGTAAAATAAGGAATCAGGTGAAGGTGCCTGTTTTTATAACTCATTATTCAATTGTTCATTATAAGATACACATGTAGTAATTACATATATTAAAGAAATCAAAGGCATTACCAATGAAAATAAGAAACAAAACAGTTTCTGCTGACAACATGATACAAAAAAAATTAAAAGAAACAGTAATAAAGTCAACAAAGTTTATCACTTCCCTTAGAATGTGTGCTGCACTAGATTCTGTCTAGTGCTTTCAGTAAGATTGTATGGGGCATAGAAATAGTAGTTATCCAAACTAAGCCATATTGATAAACCAAGTATTTAAAGAAAGACAGAAAAGAAAACAAATATGCTCTTAGTGTATGTAGAGTAATTTCCTAGATGGATAAAATAGCAATGAAATGAAATATAAAATGTTAATAATTTCTAATTTCTACCTCTCCATTTAATGAAAAGGAGGAGGAGTTATGGCATGTTGAGCCATATATATGAATAAAAGTACCTGCTGTTGAATTAAAGAATGCTAATTTTTGGATAAATTTCGAGTTATTACGCTCAAGCAGAGAATCTTTATTTCACAAAGTAAAATTAGACAGACAAAATATAAAACAAAACAAAATGAGGAAGCAAATTAAAACTGAATTGGAAATGAGAAATGCTCAAATTACAATGCATCACTCTAGGGCCCACGCCAATGTTCTTATAAAGGAATTAATTGAAGAGAGATGTAAATGGCCTATGCTCCAGCCACCTGAATGAAGGATTACTATTTATAATTGTTGACAATTCCAGTTTCAAATCATCCATGCCTTAATTATTGTCAAGCCTTCTAGTTAGCAAATTCTTCATCCCCACTGTGGAAATGTTGCTCGACAGAGAAAAGAAAGATTGGCATTTTTGATCACTCAATTAATTTTTTTTGCTTGGGTTGACAAGGAGAGATTGCTTCAGTCTGTTTCTGTGTCTTGTCATAGCAAGAGGGAAATAATTAAAGCAGTTAAACCTATGTGATAGCCCTGAAACCCACCCTTACTAACCAGCCCTTCACGGGATTCTACCTTAAGAATTAACATAAATAGCAGTACCTCAAGAAGATTCAGAGACTATAAAAGAATATTTACATAAATTTGATAGTCACTAAACCTGAGCACTTATTAGCTAAGGGTATTAAAACTAAACACAATTATACAACAGTAACTTTCAGGAAAATGAGTGCAATAAAGAGTGAAGGAATATGTACCTAATGAGCTTGACTCAACTCGAGTTCAATTAAGGTTAAAGAATACTTCAAAAGCAAGCAAATAATCCCATTTTTAACAAACTAAAATGAACACATCATAATACTACAACATTTTATAAAACTTAACACTATTAAAAACTAATCTCACAGAAACCAAGAGTAAGAGAAATTCAACAGGAGTTAAAAACCAGAGAAAATGAAACAAAGATTGTTGTTTTTCCATAGAACCAGTAGCATAATGAAAAAACTCCTTCTCAATAATATTCTGGAAATTAATCCAATCAATAATGCAAGAAAACCAACACACAAAAAGAAGGTTTTAAAGAGCATTAAATTGTCCCACTTAACAGACCAAAATTCTGGATACTAACAATGTTAAGTGATATCTAAAGCAAATGCTGCAACACTTGGTTTTCAATGTATTTGCAGGAATGCTTACATTAAAATCCAATAAAATTACAACATATTGTCACCAAATTATAAATAAAATGGAAATTTCATCTAAATTATAAAATAGAAAATGATGCTACTCTGGGAAAATTCTATAAATTCTAAATATTGGGAAAGATAATCCCAAGAAAATCACAAAATGAGAAATTGCAATATAACTGACATATGTAATATTGTAAATGACTTCATTTAATACAAAATAGTTTAAGGATACTATAATCAGTCATTGATACTACAGCAAATGCATTGGGATAGGATACTAAATAATCTTTGAAAAAACAGCACAGAGATAAGAACGAAACAATTAAACTACTAAAAGCTGAAGGCAAAATTACTATGGTAACATTTTTGAGGTAAGAAGCAGGAATATACTTTTGTATGTATTCTGTGAATTTTCTTAAATAGTGTTGTTCATTAAAGAATACTCAGTAGATCTCTGCATTTGCTTCCATCAGTTACTGGATGAAGGCTCTGTGATTACAGTTAGGGTATTCACCAATCTGATTACCAAGGTAGGTCAGTTCAGGCACCCTCACCACTATTGCTAGTAGTCTAATCTAGGGTCATCCTTGTGGATTCCTGGGAGTTTCCCTAGTACCAGGTTTCTCCCTTACCCCATGATATCTCCCTCTATCAAGATATCTCTTTCATTGCTCTCCCACTCTGTCCCTCCCCCAGATCAACTATCCTGTTTCCTCTAGGGGAGTCAAGATCGTGATGGAGAAATCTACAGAGACAAATAAACCAAGCTCATAGGAACTCACGAACTTTAGATCTACAGCTATGGAACCTGCATGGGACAAGACTAGGCCCTCTGCTTATGGGAGACAGTTGTATCGCTTGGTCTGTTTGAGGGGCCCTTGGCAGTGTGATCAGGATCTATCCCTGGTACATGTGCTGGCTCTCTGGTTCCCCATTACCTATGGTCTGACACCTCGCTCTCCCTTGAGGCCAGGAGGGGGGGGGCTTGGTCCTGCCTCAACTGAATGTACCAGGCATTGCTGTTTCCCCATGGGAGAACTTACCCTTTTGGAGGAGGGGATGAGAGGTGAGATGGGGTTTAGGCAGAGGTGGGGGAATGGGGGAGTGGGAAGAGAAATGAGAGGGGGATCTGTGCTTAGTATGTAAAATGAAATGTTTTTATATAAAAAAGGTGAGGGATGAGAATTTCAGCACTGCAATTATAACAACTATAATAGAAATTTAAAAAGAGTACTCAGTAATTTTTTAAGCTGAAGAGAAATAATTTTAAATTAATTATTTAAATTAATCAAGTGATTAAATATTAATTTATGCACAAATATGGCATAATGTAAATGTTTTGATTAATGTAATACAATTTCAATAGAATACATCTGTAAAAGAGAAAAAGAAAATTATGTGCCCATGCACACATGCTCCAGATATGAGGATTGAGAGGAGAGTGATGGGTGATGTTGCTCTGCATGCTGTGAATTTGTTGCTCTGACTGGTTGACAAATAAAATGCTGATTGGCTAGTAGCCAGGCAGGAAATATAGGTAGGATAAGCAGAGAAGAGAATTCTGGGAAGAGGAAGGCTGAATCAGGAGTTGCCAGCCAGACACAGAGGAAGCAAGATGTGAAGGCAGAACTGAGAAGAGGTACCAAGCCACGTGGCTAAACATAAATAAGAATTATGGCTTAGATTAAATGTTAAGAGTTGGTCAGTAATAAGTCTGAGCTAATGGCCAAGAAGTTTTAATTAATATAAGCCTCTGTGTGTTTATTTGGGTCCAAGTGACTGCAGGACTGGCAGGTGAGAGAGATTTGTCCTGACCATGGGCCAGGTAGGACACAGGAAACCTCCAGCTACAAATGATGCCCAATGGCTCAAGTTTCCACCTGAACTGAATACTTAATAAGCAATGCTAAACACAGCCAAAAGCAGGTTCCTGCTTCATGTCTCATGTGGGCAATGAGACAACGCAGCATGTGGGCTTGAGTTACTCTATGGTGGGTTCATGGTGTGCTGTTTTGACCTATGCCAGGTTACGCAGAGGTGTCTCCAAGCTACACACTATGCTGTGTGGTGGATATAGTTCTTGCTAGTTAAAAAAAAAGTTTATCATAAAAGAAATAGAAGAAATAAAATCCAAAGTAATGTGGAAAATACGGATTTGTTGTTATGATTTCAAACATTACCGAAGTATGCACATGTGGTAGAATTATAGAACTTAAATTTTTATCTTAAGAAGTTTAATTTTCTGTTTTTCTAAATTGACAACTAATTGCATATACTTATGAGATACAGTGTTGCATTTATACAGTTGCATACACTGTAGAATATTAAGTCTAACTACTCAACCAGCATACCATCTATATGTCATCTCTTTGTGAAAAGAATACTTTAAATCAGATCTTTAAGTAATTTCAAAATGCACAATGCTATAGTTAGTATTCTTTGTCACAGAACTTTTAAAAAAATAATCCTAATTTCATAAATCTTTTTATTAACCTCATTAACAAATTTCCTTTTCCCATTCACCCTCCCCCCTTTACTTCTAATAGCTCACCACTGAATTCTTTACTTCCACTAACGGAACATTTTCAGATTCCACACACTATCGTCATCATTCATTGTTTAACTTCTCTTCTTTTGGTGAAATTGCTTATTGAAAGTTGTTCAGATATCCAGTGCTCCTTACTATTTTCTTTTAGATAATTGCTTCAAGTATTAAGGTATTGTAGAACTTCTTTTATAGGTTATAAATGTTTATTTGACAAGGGAGTCATCCATTCAGTAATAAACATTTACCAATTGTGTGCTCAGTTGGAATGACTTTGTTACTTATGGTTGTCATGGGGTGAATAAATCAAAGATCTTTCTTTCCCTCAAGATTTTGAAAGTGAGTTTGAGAGAAATCAGATTTACATAAAAACGAGACAATTCAGTGGAAGTATTTGAACATGGTGAACAAAGATGGTGGGACAAAAGTCATAGCACAGGAAACACAAAATCAAAATGTGTCTCTTTATTAGTTTTTATTTATATCTTTATCATCATTTTTATAGTTTATAGTAAGTGAGATAACCTTGAGAAGTTGCAGTTTAGGAAAAGTTGAATGTGAACAGACTAAGCCCTTAGAGAACAATGCCAATTTTTGAAATTTGTGAATTTACCAGAGTATAGAAAAAAAAAAAAGAAACAGTAAATTGAATAAAAAAAGTTGACTTAATTTTTTTTCTTGCCATTTTCTGTTTCTATTATTTTCTAATGGATGCAAAACAACATGTCAGTGTTTTTTTTCCATCTTCCTGAAGTCTGTACTTAGGAATATTGATGCATTTGCAGACACATTGAAGTAGACAGGTTGGCAGGATGTACTGATATGAAGGTCTATCAGAAATAATGAAGCATAATAAACTTCTACTTAATTTTTTTTCTGATATAGTAATTGATAGGGGAATTTGCTCTAAGCAAAGGTTCCTGAATTTTCTATTGTTCTGCAATTTCATAGTTCATTTTTGTTTTCCAAGACAGATTTGTCTCAGCAAGAGCACATTTTTGCTGACTCATTCCACCTTAATTTGTGAATGGCTGGAGAGCAAAACTAATTTAAATATCATTCTATGAAAATTGTATTAGAATGATAATTTATCTGTAGAATGTGATTTGCATAATAATTCTAAAGTCATATATAAATGATTTATGGATTACCTACTGTTTGTGATTAGTTATACCACTTTCCTAATAAGATGATAAAGCTGATCTTATTTAGCATTTTAATAAGTAATCTTCAATAAGAAGTGCACAAAGAATTTGGGATAAAAGAAGATTATACCAAGTTTCTTTGGATAGTGAATGCCACTTCAATCAGTAACAGACTTCCAAACGTTATAAAGAAATCAGCGTTAGCAAAACTTAAGACTTTAGAAGATAAATTCTATAGTTTTATGTTGAATATGATTACATACATACCTTACTATGGAATTTTTTTTTCGAGACGTGGTTTCTCTGTGCAGCTTTGGCTGTCCTGGAACTCTCTTTGAAGATGAGGCTGGCCTCGAACTCACTGAGTTCTACCTGCCACTGCCTCCCAAGTGCTGGAATTAAAGGCGTGCATTACCATCGCCTGGCTGGAATTTATAAAACTGTATATCCTAATTAATTTTCATAAATGAAAAAAAACTTATACTAATTGCGGAGATAGAATATATGAACATCATATACAGCTTGTGTGCATTGAATTATATTACTATATTTCAAAAATAAATGTAGATATCATATGTTCATGAAATAGCAATAAAAATGAAAATAGTCTGACCATGCAGCTGTGCTCCCTCTTTTTTTGCTCTGTAACTTCTGCTCAGCTCTACTCCAGTTTCTCTACCTGTTTCCATTCTTCAGATATAAGTTTGTTGATGTAAATATATCTATGAATTAGCAAAAAAAAGCTAGAATTTCCTGTATGAGTAAGACCTAAGGATGAAAAAGCAAAACAAATAGATAGATAAATAAATAAATAAATAAATAAATAAATAAATAAATAAATAAAGTCATACAATTGCAGATAGCATTCATCTGATAATATGAGGTTGAAAATAAATGCCACTTTCAGGATCTCTTTGTATACTATCTTCTTAAAATCAGTTCCTTGCTGTGGGTAAAACAAGGACTTGTCTACATTGTGCATGTGTCCTATCACTGGAATATGTCCCAGAAGCAATAGATAAGCTCTGAAGTTAAATTAGATGTCCACCAATGGATGAATAGTAAAGAAAACAGGGGGTATGCACACAAAGAGCTGTTTAATTTTAAGGAAAAAAAGATATTACTTTCAGGGAAATTAGTTGAAATGGATATCATCATATTAAGCAAAATTGCCATACTTCCAAGATACTGAATGTTTCACTCACATGCACAATTCATATTTAGTTGATATATAGGCCTAAATGTTGAAAGGAAGCTGTTTGTGAAATTACCAGAGCCTCTAGAAAAGAAGTAAAGAAAAAAATAATAAAAAGGGGTCAATTTTTATCAAAGTAAATGGTACGATGTGTGAAAATGTCAGTTGAAAACAGTCATATTGAAAGGTCCAGGAATATAGAAATACAAAACTGTAAACCTAAAATAAAATAAAGTAAAGGCTGACAATCATTAACTCTAAAGGTTAACTTCTAACAATGGCTCTGCTTACAGCCAGCTCCTCTGTCAACAGCCAGGGGTTAACTTTTAACTCCCCTTACCCCTTATAGCCAACAACTGCCTGGACCAAAGTTAACTTCTAATAAATATTTTTATGTGACTGCTAGCATGTGCCCTATGCCTGATGCTTTCTCCCTTACTATAAAATGGGGCAAGGACCCACCTCTATTGCCACAGTCTCAAAATCCACCTCTGGCTGTGGTCTCAGCTAGCTGATAAGCTTTTGTGCTCAGTGGTGATATTTTTTTTTCTTTATTCTGGAATAAAGTTTGTTTCTGGTTTAATAGACTTTGGCTGTCTGTTCCCCATTATTGAGCAACCCTGGACCCAATAATATGTCAACACTACTTAAGTTACAATGAATTCAACAATATATGAAAGGTAGCTAGGTGAAATAAACTGTGAATGTGTCGTTTTTCTCATTTACATTCATGAGACTAGACAACATTTACCCATGCTGCATCACAGCCATCTGTTTGAAAAGGTATAGAATCTTGGGGGAAGAAAATGTATATATTACAGAAGATGTATAGACAAGGGAAAAAAAACAAAATGTCAATATTGACATACATGATGTATTATTTCATAAAGACGACAGACTTAAATTATAAATTACAAAGTGGTTTTTTTCCTTATATTTTCACTCTATCCCGATTACAGTTTATGTTCCCTCTACTTCTTCCCCTCTCCCCTTTCCTCCGGATCCACTCCCTGTCTGTCTCTCGTTAGAAAGAATTGCTTCCATGAGACAACAATGAAAAATAAAACAAACAAACAATCACATCGAGGTTGGACAAGGCAAACCACCAGGAGGAAAGAGAAGTCAAAAGAACCACTTGTCCACAAATTCAAGAGTCCCATAAAACTATTAAACTGATAACTATAACATATTCTCAGAGTTCCTAGTGAAGACCTGGGACAGCCCTGTGCTTGCTGCTTTACCCTCTGTGAGTTTATATGAGCTTTGCTCAGTTTAATTAGCAGAGAAAAACTAGTGCTGGAGAGGAATATGGCATCTACATGTCTGTGTTTATGATTATCTTTTGTTCTGTTGCAATAACGATGTTGCTCATAGTTTCCATGGTGTATACTCCATAATCTTGCTGTTTTAGCACCACTCTACAAGCAAGCAAGACTCATACCAACTCCTGAGAAAGTTAGCAGTATAGGGCCCCACAGGAATCTAAATAATGTGCTTCCTGTAAATTTTCTCTGAGAGGTTTTATTTCCATGAGTGTTATGTTTTAAAAGCTCTCTTTAAGATTATGCTCAATCAAGGAACACTATTTTTAAACGTGATATTTATATCAATATTGCTGAATGAATCCTCATGATTCAATATGTTGGCTTGACCTGTTGTTCATAGTTCTTACAATTTGCTCAACAAGAGAGTTGAGTGTAGTATTTACTATTGACTCTGATAACCAGGCTGTATGAAATCCCTAGACTGATGATTCTGTACATCACATGTAAGAGGTGCTAAAGCTCATTCTGAAAGAGAAGCTGAGATCAGACAGTTCTAGTTATTTCAACCAGTCCATCTAGTATTTCCTATCAGTAATTTTAAAGGGCTGATTTATATTACTCAGCTTTTATGTGTATTGGATTTTCTGAAAAATGTGTTACAAAACAATTTACATAATAAATACTTCTAAGAAAAAATATTAACTATTAAAATAAAAAAGTATTAGCACAAATTAGAATATATTAGATATACAAGCCATATGTAACTCAAAGGTCCAATGACAGCAGCTGAAATGTTTAAAACGTACTATGTACGTATTGAAAGACCATACATACAATACATTTTAAAATCATTGTTTAATGCTTTTTCTGTTCTCCAGAAGAGGAAAAATACTGATGCTGATGGACACAATTCTGTCATTGCTTAGTAAACCTCTGAGAGCTGAAATCACAAAATGGAAATGTTATCTTAAAATATAAAACACATATCCTATTGAAATTTAAATATTTATATAAAATTTATTTAATTGACATACAAAACATCCTTTCAGGTCAACATGTAGTTAACCATAATTAACAATATAATTCATGTAATTTAAGTATTTAATATATTAAGACAATTTGGAAGAGTTGGATCAAATGACACTGTAGTTTATGATGGAAAGTGTGGCCAGAATGTTGGAAATTAAAACTTTACTCTATCTTCTACTTAAAGTACATCACATAGACTTTAAGTGATTTAGTATATTAATCAAATAACATGGTTTGTAGAAAATCAGTAATAGAAGATATAGATAAAATGTCTTTTATAGTAGATATTTTAGGTTATAAAGTAATTAGTACCTCTCTTTATTTGCTTCATTATCTTCTATATTCAGAAGGTACGAAGAAGTCAAACCAAAGCACACATAAAATAGAAGAATGGCTACCAAAATTCTGTTTTCACATTCATTTCATTCTTTAATTTATGAGCTTTCTTGTGAACACAGAGGAAAAGAAATCAAATTAGACAAGTTACGTTTTTTTTTTCTTTCTATAGGAAAAATTCATTGTAAAATAGTATGATTTCTAGGTATCAAGAAGTAAAATTGTAGCACTTTATTGGAGTGAGTTCATTTTAACAGCAATTTAACTTTCATGTGCACGTGTTTGCTCTTTAGCTATTACAGTTGGAGTATCTCTGCTTTCATTACTGTGAATGTAATAATGGCCAGTCTTCTGTTTGTTAACACTGCCATGTACTTCTCAGCCTTGTTAGAAGCTATGTATTTATTAATATATTCATTAACAATAGCCAATTTAGTAAAAAGTTTCAAGCACGGTGCCCTATACCTCACATCTTAAATGCCAAATAAAATGATAGAATTGGTGTTTGTAACATTTGTATTTTCATGTGATATGCACTAATATTGAATTCACAACTTCAGAGTCCATAGGCAGAGTTTTTCTTGATTTTGCTCTTTTCTCTCTTTCTTTCCACACTCATGCGGGTGGGTGGGGCACATGGGCGCCCTATGGTTTACTGTATAACTGTAGTAAAAGGACTTTCTCTACAGTGAAATTGCACAGCAGTACAAAGGAAAGTATTTAAGAAGTGATCATTCACACAATTATTATAATTAATCAAGATGTAGTTTGGCTATACTGAATCTGCACAAGAATGGGTCTGTGAGCAGCTGAAAATGGGTGGGTGAGAGGCTTAAGTATCTCTCCCAACCAAATATGGAGAAATGATAAATTTGGGGAAATTGGGAGTTACTGTTATGCAGCAATGGAAAGTTACAAACACATGTTTCCAAAGGCTAAACATACAGTGTCTCAAAGCACAACCAACACACATAAACATTGTGAAGGTATTATAGAGAAAACAGGAAGTTGATATTGAAAGTAGGCGGACAGGGAAGAGAGGGGAAAATGTAGACAGAACATGCTATATATGTATAATAATGTGTGTGTGTGTGTGTGTGTGTATGTATATATATATATATATATATATGTAAATAAGAAAGAAAAAATAATATTTAAAAATATTCCATTAAAGTCATCATGAATGGAGCAAGTTGAAGAAGTGCTTCTCTACTTCATCAGATAACTACATCCATGATCCCCTATTTTCTTTTTTTTTTTTTTTTTTTTTTTTGGTTTTTCAAGACAGGGTTTCTCTGTGTAGCTTTGCGCCTTTCCTGGAGCTCACTTGGTAGCCCAGGCTGGCCTCGAACTCACAGAGATCCGCCTGCCTCTGCCTCCCGAGTGCTGGGATTAAAGGCGTGTGCCACCAACGCCCGGCTCGATCCCCTATTTTCAACCTATGTGTCACTCTACAATTCTGATCCCCTGAGAGTACTATTCATTTTTCAGGCATCCGTCACTCAAAGTGGTTCATCAGTTTTGCCTTCCACAGATTCTCAATTGCTATGCAACTTCCCCTGAATTTGGAATCATACAGATTGGTTATATTTTTATTAATATTTTGTTCAGTTGATTCACTCTGAGATACATGCTAAATCCACATTCCTCTGTGCATGGAATTTCTGCTGTAATGTTTATTACATAATTTTCATAATAATGAAGATTTTACACAAAGGGGTATGTATCCAAGCAACATAAATTACTTACTGATTGGTTTAAGGGTCTCTTAACTTATAATGATATACTGTCCTTAATGCAAATGCCAACTCATTTTGCACTTACTACTTGGCCACTGACGTTCTCCTATAATTATAATCATGAGAGTATCCCTTTCATCACACATGCTCCTTTCTCCCTATACTATACACATATGGTTATCTCATATAATATGAAGCTTGCTATGTGTGGATATTTACCACACTGTTCTTTGCAACCTCACATATAAACTCCAACAATTCTGCAAATACAGGTGATGAATAGAATGTTGAATGCCTAGATATGGGTGTATAATTTCAAAAAAAATGTGTGAACACAGACACTAAATTCAGAATTACAGTGAATAATGATCATCTAAAGCATTACAATTGTAGATAATATGTAAATACTTTGAGATAGTTAGTGGGAAATGTGAGATTTATTTGAATTAGATTCTCATTATATTTTATCTTTCACCATGTCCTTGGCCACGTGACTTGTGCAATTTGAGAGAGATCGTTTCTTTCCTGTCTTTTGAATCTGAACAATCCAAATTCAGGCATTTGGTTTGTTCAGACAATAGAAAAGCCAAGTTCCTATAACTAGAGCATTCACTTCTACAGTAAGACCTATGGCTCTGGGAAATAATGTGTGGCCATGCAGCTGTAGTATGGAAGGCAGAAGGTAAAATCCTTTTGTAGCCCACTTTGATAGTGACCTGGCTGCGAGGATGAGTGAGCCAACCTATAATCAGAATTGCATAGCAAGAACAGACAATATTCCTGTTCTGCTCCCTGGAGGAGAAAATAAATATTTATTTTATTTTTTAATTAAGAAAAAATGTTGTATTCATTTTACATACCAAAGATCCCCCTCTTCCCTCCTCCAGCTCCCCTCAGCTTCCCTCTCCCAACCCATCCCCATTCCTTCCTACAAGAAGGTAAGGCCTCCCATGAGGAGGTACATTTAGTAAAGGCAGGTCCAAACCCCTTCCCCTGCCCCAAGGCTGTGCGAGGTGTCCTATCATAGAATTGGACTCCATAAGGCCTGCTCATGCACCAGGGATGGACTCTGATCCTACTGTCAACCCCCCCCACCAAGCAGATCATGCTACACAACTGTGTAATATTTATTTTTATAGGAATTTGATGTTCAAATTTTACAATATATTTTAATAATCACAATAATAATCTAATACAGGACTCCATGCCATAATAGGGTTATATAATAATAATAATAATAATAATAATAATAATAATAATAATAACATTGGCTAGCAAAGATTTACATGGTTATGTGTGGTGATATATTGTGTACCCTAAAAAACTTGTCTGAGGATCATGTATTATTTTAGACAAAAAAAAAGGGGAAATGTGGTGATATGTTGTGTATCCCAATAAAGGTTGCCAGAGGATCAGAGGAAAGAGCCAGCCTGTTAATCTAGTAGATTAAACATAGAGGCCAGACAGTGCTGGCACACATCCTTAGTCCTATCACTTGGGAGGCAGAGATCAGTCTGGATCTCTGTGAGTTCAAGGCCACACTGGAAACAGAGCCAGGCAGTGGTGGCACACACTTTTAATCCCAGTACTGGGAGGCAAACACACCTTTAGTCCCAGGAAATGATGTCTTGGCAGAGAAAGGTATATAAGGCATGAGGAACCAGGCACTCAATCTCTTTATACTGAGGATTTTGTAGAGGTAAGAACTAGTGGCTGGCTGTTCTGCTTCTTAGACAAGTTTACTAGGGTGCACAATATATCACCCCAATTATGATTCCAGTTTTGTTCAAGGTAAATGAATAACATGGGCCATGTATAGAGCAATACATATTAAATATGTGTTTTTCTCTAAACTAAAATGTGAAATAAAACAAGCTATGAGATTGGAAAAAACAGCTTTTCTGGCTAAACATTGGAAGTATCAGTTGACTTCTTTTAATTGAATGCCACATGAATACAAAAAGAAAAAAAATAAACAGTTTTCAAGAGGAGTCAAGGCTTGGTAGGTCGGAAAACAGCACTGTTTCTTTCCCTGAGCCAGTATAATACTACCTAATGATATATAACCTCAGAGTGAGGGTCATAAAAACACAGAGTTGTGAAGCTCTGTCAAGACCTTTAAAGAATTGAACCAGTGCCTCCTAAACACTTTCAGCTCTCTCACTAGCTCCCCCAGGAAACTTTAGATCACAGCACACAGAGCCTGGTCTCAAAATAGCACAAAATAAGTCCAGATAGGGAAGCATAGCATGAAAGCAATTATGAGTGTGGATTCTGTTATATACCTAGCATTATAATCAGTGGGTAATAAAGTTCACAATGGTTTTCAGGAAATACTAATGAAACACAGTTGCTGAAGCCTAATATATGTGTTGTGTCTTCTTTACTAAAATAAAATCAGGGATTTGAAATTTGGATGTAAATCAGGTTCAGAAATTCTGCAACACTTTCCTGGGCCTTATATGTGAATTCCTAAGGAGTATAGAGGAAATGAAGTGATATCAAAGGCAAATTCAAAGGAAATAAATGCAAGCAGAGTTAGTATCTATTCTAAAAACAGAATCAAAATGTATCCAGGCATTATTTCTACTCACAAATTAGGTAACTCAAATGCTAGTCCAGAAGTATTATGAAAAAGCTAGTAGGCCTCTTCTACTAGACCTTACCTTCATCATTTCTCTTTAAAATGAATGTTTTAAAGGTGTGATGTGAACTCTCTCACCATTTTATTCTTTGAGTTCTGTAGAAGCTATGTTTGTATTCCGTTATTCCACATGTTAAGGTAACTCAATTTAGAGTCTTGAAAGTTGATTTTATTAAATTGAGCTTTGTTGGCCTTGGCAAGTGTCTTAGTCAGGGTTCTCTTACTGAGAAGAGACACCATGACCACAGGAACTCTTATAAAGAAAGCCATTTAATCGGAGTTTGCTTACAGTTTCAGAAGTTTAGTCCATTGTCATCATGGGAAGAATGGCAGCATGCAGGCAGACATGGTACTGGAGAGGTATCTTAGAGTTCCACATCCAGATCAGCAGGAACTAGGAAAAGAGAAAGATACTAGGCCTGGCTTGAGCATTTGAAACCTCAAGTCCACTCCCAGGGATGCACTCCTGCCAACAGGCCACACTTCCTAATGCCATCAAGTGGCACCATTGCCACTCCATAATGACCATGCTTTCAAATAGATGAGCTAAGGGAACCGTTTCTATTTATATCACCACTTTAGGAGTGAATATGCTTTGAATTATATGTTTCATTTAGTCTTTTGGGAAAAGAGAATGGCAGTAAAAATCAAGAGGGAGAAAGAAAAAGAAGATTAAAGCTGCTTCATACATCCTCAAGGCATCAGAGTACTTAATTACCAAAAATTATATATAAAACCTCACTATGTTAGTGAACTCATACCCCTTCACCTGACAATGCTCCCCAGAAGGTGTGGTGATATTTTATTTGTGCTGAAATATGATAATTTATTTGTATGTTAATAAATAAAGCTTGCCTGGAGATCGAGGGAAAAGGCCAGCCATTTTAAGTAAACAAGAAGTCAGGCAGAACATGCCTTTAATTCCTTAGCAGGCAGGATCTCTGTGTGTTGAAGGCCACACTAGGGAACAGAGCCAAGCGTGGTGACACAAGCCTTTAATCCCGGTACCAACCATAGAGACCTGGAGGTCTGTAGAGACAGAAAGTGACAGAGCTGTGAAGGAAGACGAAGTGAGGTAGCTGGGCAAATATAACCTATGAGAGGGCAGAACAGCAAGGCAATAAAGGTGTGGGTAGACAGGAAGTAATGCCATTTGGAAGTTACAGAGTTGGTGAGACCATTTAGAAATTTGTCTACACAGAAGAGCCCAAAAACTGTATATGTATGTGTATATATATATATATATATATATATATATATATATATATATATGTATCTCCAACCCAGTAACTCATATAGGAAATTTCCCTTTGAGTTCTGCCTCTCAAAATATAATAGGCTTTTGTTCTTGTCCTTTGATACCTCTTAGAAGATGAAGAGAAGTTCTTAATCTGAAGTCAATTTGGACACAGGACTTGGAAGTTTCCTGCTGGAACTTACTTGAAAGTCTTATTCTGGCCATTTAACTTCTGTTGTTCTGGAAGCTGCTATGATACTGACCAAGAAGGAAGCAATCAGTAGTCCTATATGACTTTGATGCCCATGATGCACAACAGTCACCAACATGACAATAAATCTCTAAAGGTTCATTAGTGACACTCATATCTTAGTGGTAACCAACAGTGGTGTAACTGAAGGTAAGACCCACTCAACAGAAAGGAAATCATTCCTGGTAATGGAAACCTAGTTCATTTCATTAAACCAGCATAAGTCCTAACTACATTCTAAAATGTTTCCTTACACCCACAGGTAAGTGTAGCTTTTACTAATCCTCAAATAAGTTTTTCTTTGTAGCAAATGGATATTAGTACAGAAAACCAAATTTAGTTACAATGCAAAGGTCAAGTGAGCACCAAGTGTCCAACCCCAGTGGATACATCGACAACATAACTCCTGCACCTAAGACTTAGGGACCATTGTGGAAAAGTGAGCAGAAGGATTATAAGAGCCAGAGGACCAGGAATGTACAGTAATACTAGATCTCCTAGAATTGACAGGGAAGCAACACACATGATATATCATAAATATCTCATCCTAAACAAGACTTGAACAATGACATATGAAAAGATACTATAACTTTAGAGGAGAACTTCATGAGGTTCAACACCTAGAGAAAGAAGTAATGAGGGAGAATTAGTCTCTCCCCGAAATGAGACCCTGATTGGTTAAACTGAAATCATAACTACATGAAATCATAAACACACAATACGTAAGTACTAACATAATCAGTAATACATATGTGTGTGTGTGTGTGTGTGTGTGTGTGTGAATAAAAATACTGCTTTTTGAAAAGCCACCAATTACAGAGTTGGGAGCGGTATTGCAGGGACTGGAAATAGGAATGAAACAAATTTAGGAGGGAAAAAAAGGAAGGGGGGGTGATACAATTTCAATTTAATAAAAATTAAAAATAAAAACAATATATATATTGACACACATTGATGTAGTTTGACAATGAAGAAGTCAGAGAAGGGTTGGAAAGATGGCTCAGTGGTTGAAAGTATTGGGTGCTCTTCCCGAGGACCTAAGTTTAATTCTCAGCACCACATGGTGGCTCACAAACATCTCCAGCTCCAGTTTCAGGGAACTGGATGCCCACCTCTAGCCACCAGATATGTATATGGTACACAAACATATGATCAACATAAACGCACACATATATGTATATATACATACAACAAAGAAATAAGAAGGGAAAACTAAAAATTACTAGAGAAAATGAAAATGAAACCATATCTCCCAGAATCTTAAGGAAAGAGGAAATGTCATTCTAAGGGAAGAAAGTTGAGTGAGAGCATGGGATATTAAATATCAGAGATATCTCATGCAAATATGTATATACCTCAGTATCTTAGACAGAAGAAGAAAGAAGGAAATACAAAAGCAGTAGACAAAACAACTAACTTTAGGTCAGATATTAATGAAGTAAAAATTAAACTAAAAATACAGATCACCAATGAAATAAAATGTTAAAAAAATCATATAAGCCAGATCCACAAACACTCCTATAAACAAACCAAAGAAAACCAACCACAGATAAAGTTGTCCACTGATATCTCTAGATATACAAAGGGAGATGGTAGTGAAGTCTATGAAATACTAAATTTTGATGACAAAGGAGATATTTAATAATTTTTGTATTCCATGTTTTTTTGAGATGGTAGAATTGTTTACCATGAAGCTTGATGCCCTGAGCTTCATTCTGACAGCTGCATGGTAGACGCTGAGGGTAGAGTTCCTCAAGTTGTAGGTTGCCCTCTAACCTCCTCGATGGCATTGTGGCATGGATATATGAATTACACCACCCCCACCACCATGTGTGTTGGGGGTAATTATTTAAAAAAATATTCCAATAAATTTGAAAATAATGAGAATAATTTAATATGTATACAGTCTACCAAAGGCAAAAAAGATTAAAAAAATGATTAACCAACACTAAGAACAAAACAGTACCAGAGTCCCCTCACCAGTAGAAGTCAAGGATGAAATGTATTCTCTCATAAGTTCTGCCAGAACTTTAAAGAAGTAACAGCACATATTAAGTCATTTCAAATGCATTTTATAAAGTTATCTTCTATTAAAATAAGAAAGAAGATTTATAGACAATGTATACCCATCTAGTTTAGAAAATTAGGTAAAGACTCTCAGTAAAATATTTACAAAATTGACTTCAACAGCAGTTTAGAAAATATTATTTCCTATGGTAAGATGGTTGCTTTAGAGCATTGGTTTTCAATCTATGGGTCTCAACTTTTGGGTGCTGAGTGACCATTTCAAAGGGGTTGCCAAAGATGATCAGAAAACACAGATTTTACATTATGATTCATACAGGTAGAAAAACTACAGTTATAATGTTTCATCAAAAATAATTTTATGGTTAGGGTCATTAAAGCATGAGCAATTGTATTGAAAGGTTCCAGCATTAGGAAGATTGAGAACCACTGAAGAGGAAAACACATGGCAGAGGAAAGGAATAGAACAATGGGAAGACTAGTCTATAGTTTTCTTTCCTAGTATGAGAGACTAAACCTTAATAATGTAGGTGGGATAAAGATTTAGATCTTACTAAAAGAGAGTGCCTGCTGCTTTCAGAACAGAAGGAGTTGCTTTTTGTGTTAATTTCCATCTATCCAAATTGTGTGGATTTTATGGAGTCATGCAACATGTACACAGCTTCCTAGAATCTTTTGCCTGGGTAATAGCACACATTCTGAAGTGCATATTCAATAAAAGGTGCAAATGCCTGAGCCTTACAGTAATTGTACTGTTTAATGTCTTTGTGGTGGCAAGTTTTCCACAAAGGGAAGGTTAAGGAGCTTGTATGGGGCTGGAACAGAGTGCTGCTCATTTGTATTTAGTAAGTAAAGGGTTTTGTTTTAGTTGAAGTTTAATTATGTTTCTTTACACTTGGTTGCAACTTAAATAATCTGAAAATACTGACGAGCTCCACCGACTAGAACTGAAACATGTCTTTAGATGTAAAATACCATTTTATCCTTCTCTCATTTCTTTCTATGACTCTAGTATTGATTTTAAGTCACAGTTTCACATCCATGATAAACACTTCTGGTCAGTTTAATTTTGTGGCTTGGTTCTTTTTACAAAAGCATTTAATCAATTCTATTTTCTTTGATTTCTTTTCAAATACTCTATAGCCATCTGACCTGACAAACAAGATATGGTGTAGTCCTCACAAGGGCAGATATGACTAGATTGTAAGGCCTTTATGTTACACATGAGAAAATTAGTTTGAACCTGTGATAATAGATTTGGTGAACATTTCCTATCAGCTCATTAGCAAATAATTCAGATAAAGTCACCCAGTTTTGTAATGCTTCCGTTTTAGTGAAGCAGAGACATACAGTACATAATGATGGGTGAAAATGAATTATATTTGTCGTATTTCAGATTGTTATAATCTTTGGAAAAAAGAAGAAAGTGTTGTGGAATAATGAATTCTGAAGTGATGCTAACATGCCAAAAGATGGTACTGTGTTTGAAAGTAGAGAAAAAAAGTTACATAAAAGGAAAGATTTTCCTTTTATGTAAAAGACAAAAAAGGAAAGATTTTCCTTTTAGGTAAAAGACAAAATCAATGAAAGTTAGGAGAAAACCAGCCAGTTCAAATTTTTATTGGCAGAGCATAATTATGATTTTCAAGACCAAGTGAAATAATCAGAGGGGAGGGTTGCTCAGTGGTATGATGCTTGCCTAGCGTGTGGGTGGACAGCTTTTTTTTTTCTTTCTTTTTTTTTTAGTTTACTTTTTTTAAATTTAATTTTACATATCAGCCACATATTCCCCTGTCCTCCCTCCTCCCCCTCCCCCCAACCCATCCCCCATTCCCACCTTCTCCAGGGCAAGGACTCGCCTGGGGATTCAGCTCAGCCTGGTAGATTCAGTCTTGGCAGGTTCAGTCCCCTCCTCCCTTCAGTGGGTGGATATCTTAATTTCTTTTCCTGTTACTATAATTAAACACTCTAAAAAACATTTTAAGGAATAAGTTATTTTAGCTCACAGTTACAGTGCACTTGGCTGTCAAGGCAGGACTAAAGGATTGTGAGGCAGCTGATTACATTATGCCAGAAGAGAGTAATGAATCCAGGCAGTTTAGTTAGTGCTCACCCTGCTATCTTCATTTTATGCAGTTCAGGATCCTCTGCCAGGGAGTGGTTCCCTAAGTCTCTCCACTTCTGTTATGCTAATCAACATAGTCCCCAAATGCAGCTAGAGTTTTCCTGCCTGGCCCACGGTCAGGAAAAATCTCTTTCACCTGCCAGTCCCACAGCCGCTCAGACCCAACCAAGTAAACACAGAGACTTATATTGCTTACAAACTGTATGGCCGTGGGAGGCTTCTTGCTAATTGTCCTTATATCTTAAATTAATCCATTTCTATAAATCTATACCTTGCCACCTGGCTCGTGGCTTACCGGCATCTTTACATGCTGCTTGTCCTGGCGGTGGCTGGCAGGCAGTGACCCTTCTGCCTTCCTGTTCTTTCTTTTCTCTGTTAGTCCCGCCTATACTTCCTGCCTAGCCACTGGCCAATCAGTGTTTTATTAGCAACACAATTGCCATACAGAACATCCAACAGCACTATCCCCCCCCTTTTTTTTTTCAAAAAAGGAAGGTTTTAACCTTAACAAAGTAAATTACATATAATTTGGGAATTTGGACATAGCTTCTCTTACTACTTCCTGCTGGAGGGGGGCGCTGTATCTTATGGGGACACAAAGAAAATTTTAGGATCATGGAGTAGTCCCTGAGGGTGTATCGTCTGAGCCAGTTGCTTTGAAACGGTTCTGGATGTTGGATCATCTGGGCCATGGTGTCATTGGAGACCTTTCAGGTGGTCTTGGCTGGTCAAACTTGATGTATCTTAATCTGGAACAAATCCATAGCCTCTGGCTTTCTGTGGAAACAAAATCAGAGCTTCCTTTCCAAAGCAACATATCCTTACATCCAAATTTTGAATTCAAGGTATCTTTAAAATATACATATTGGTTTAACTCAGCTTCCTTTACAATCAAATATCTCTCTGCAGTTAAGAATCCCAAAGACAACACAATGCAGATTCTCTGTGTGATATCCATTTTTACGTGGCTTATATTTTATACTACCTTTACTGTCTCTTTAAAGACTTCATTTTTTAAAACTATCTATTTCTTTATATAACTGTATATATTTCTTTTTCTCTCTCTTTGAAGCCTACATACATTTTCACACATTTTAAAGCATTTAAAGTCTTGTTCCATCTGAATCTGTCTTATTGTGAACCTGTTACTTTAAACTGCAGCATTCTAAGACTGAAACAGTGCTGTGGCTGCTGGCTCCGCCCACCTCAGCTTCCCAACATGGCGGTGATATGTTTACCGCTAGCTCTGGGAGCTATCGTGGGTCTATGCTTCTATCAAAGCAGTGTTTAGCCCAGAGTTAAAGTTTTTTTTTTTTAAAAAAAAAAAAAAGAGAATAAGATATGAGATAGATCATTGAATCTACTCTGAGAAAAAAGATAAAGAAATAATAGGATAAATAGGTAGATCACTGAATCTACACTGAAGGAAAGGGGGAAGATATAAAAATGACAAAAGGTAGACTACTGAATGTATTATGAAAAGAAAAAAGAGATAATATGGATATGATAAGATAAAAAGGGAGATTATGGAATCTACTTTTAAAAAGGAACTACTTGTTTTAAATAAGATAAGTAATGAAAATTTTTGGTCTGAGTTTATCAAATGTTACTAGACTGGACACTGTTAATATATAATGGAGTTTTTTGTCTGAATCTGACAAATGTTAATGGACTAGACATCGTTAATGTAATTCTTGACTGTTTATATCGTATATACTTATTGGATAGTTTTTCTTGTATTAGTTATAACCCTTTTTTTAATTTTAGACAAAAAGAGAGGAAATGTGGTGGTATTGTGTTCCCCAAAATATTGTGTACCTTAATAAACTTATCTGGGGTCAGAGACAGAACAGCCACAATATTAAACATAGAGGATAGGCAGTGGTAGCACACGCCTTTAATCCTAGCATTCTAGAGGCAGAAATCCATGTGTTCAAGGATACACCCAAGCATGGTGACCAACACCTTTAATCCCAGAAAACAAGCCTTCAATCCCAGAGAGTGGTGGTAGAAAGCAGAAAGGTATATAAGGCGTGAGGACCAGAAACTAGAGGCATTTGCCCTGGAGAGGCATTTGCCCTGGAGAGGCATTTGGCCTGGAGAAGCATTTGGCGTGGTTAGGCATTTGGGCTGGTTAAGCATTCAGACTTCTAGCAGCAGTTCAGCTGAGAGTCATTTGGATATGAGGACATAGAGGCTTCCAGTCTGAGGAAGCAAGACCAGCTGAGGATCTGGCAAGGTGAGATAGCTGTGGCTTATTCTGTCTCTCTGACCTTCCAGCATTTACCCCAATACCTGGCTCGGGTTTGTTTTTATTAATAAGACCTTCTAAGACTCATGCTACACCCAAAGGCACACCAAGAGGTTCTTCTTTCTTTTGATTCTAGATGCTGTCAATTTGAGAATTAACAGGACTTATCTTAGCGATCTTGAAGTCAACACACACACACACACACACACACACTTTCACTCATGCACACACACACACACACACGTACACATACATGCAGACACATATGCACATGTGGGAAATTTTAGTTCTATGAATCAGGAGTATCTGGAAAGCTAAGGCGGAAAGAGATTGCTCAAAGGGGTAATTGACCTCACTGAATGAAATGTGAAATGTTATTTAATTTTGGAAAGAGTAGCATACTTTTGCTTGAACATCAAGTATGTGTACATATATGTATATGAATACATGTATACATGTACACATATAAAGTCTTGCTACATAGTGGGAATAGGGGGGAAAGACAACATTATAAAAGATAGAACAGGTAGAAAGGTTTTTCAGGAAACAACTCAAAATATTTTGGTATCTGTCATGCAAAAAACAGGGTGTGGATTGGAGGAATGAAAGATTTGATTCTTCCCATGTGAAAAATAGAAGCATCGGTATAAGAGTTTATATTAGGTGACTTAAAAATAGCATGGAAATATCCCCAAAGCATTGGTTTGTTAGTATTTTGTTTTTAATTCAACAATTGAAGGACAGTTGTTATTAATTGAAATTAATATATTGATATGTTGGAAAGAATTGTCAAGATTTCAGTTTTACACTTTGGTTTATATAATATATAACATATACTATGCTAATTACAGTTATGAAGTAGCAAAGAAAATTTTTTTATGGTTGGGGGTTACCACAACATGAGGTGTATAAAAGAATCTGCATTAAATGGTGACAGCATTAGGAAGGCTGAGAATCTCTGGACTAGATTGCAGTGATTAATTTTAGTTAGAGATAAAACCTATGAATATCAGAAAACATGAATGCAAATGGCCATAATTAAGTCAAATTAGATCACCCAGAGATATGTATGGTTAGACTAGAAGAAAAAGAGGACTGAGTCTCAGTCACTCCATAATTAGGAGGTCAGGATGAAAAGGAGAAAACATCAAAAGGGAGTCAAACAGAAAGGTTCTTGTTACAGGGAGGATCAAACCTGTGGGTGGAGAGGAGAACTTCACCGAGGAGGGAAGTGTGAGTACCTCGGGGAAGGCACTGTCAAATCCCCTCCAATGTTGATAACAGTCAAAGGACTTAAGGTCTACAAAGAGCAGCTTTTGTAGATTAATGTCACAAATGTCTTCAATTATATCATCGTGTTTAAAAGATAATGAAAAACCACAAATTAGGAGAAAATATTTTCAAATGATAACTCCCTGCCTCCAGAATATACAGAAATGTTGAAACTATACACGACAGGTACTTTTAGCCTGGCATAGTGACTGGGAAAATATCAGATTAAATTTACTATTATTATATGATCCTTTAATTTCACATATAATATATGTGTGTATATATATGTATGTATATATACCCAATACAATAGAAAGTAATATTTAGACACAGATTTTACATGAAAACTCATAGTATTATTATTATTAATGATGAAACGTATAAATAACCAAAATGTGCATGAAGTAATAGATTTGTAAATATAATGTGATATATATTTTTAATCCTTTTTTGTATGAATATGGCTTTGGGACTATCCATTGCAGTACAGGAAAGCTACCCGTAGCAGCTTCCAAAAAACAAGGTTGATTTTCCCTCTCATAGCACCTATCCACTGCTACTACAACCTCAGTAATGAGTGGGTCTTGAAGATTGTGTACACCATCTTTGCTTGGGCTTTGGCTGCCTTGATACTGTATAAAGGTTGTGTGGATAATCACAACTACTGTAAATTCCTGACTTCAATAACCATGACACGTCTAGAGGACAGCATTTCACCACAGTCCTCCTTATGGTCTGGCATTACAATCTTTCCACTTCCTCTCCAAAGGTGATTTCTCTGAGCCTTGATTCATAGAATTACTACAGGTGTTTCTTTAGGGTCTGAGCACTCTGTCTTTATATTTGTTTATGTTTTATGTTGATTCAATATACAAATACTTTATTTTTTAAATAGAAAAATTGAAATGTAATTGTATCTATTTTTTATGAGTGTAATTGGATAACTTTATAAATGGAAATATACAGAATGTTCAACAAAAAATTTCAGTTTAAGTGGATCACTGACAGATGTTGTTCCGAGTTTGATTTGTTCAAAGCTTTGCAAATGCAGGGCAGTTTCCAAGAAGGAGAGAATTTACAGTCAGTCTCTTAATCTCAGCGCTGTGACCAGTTACACACACATCTTTCAATTTACTGCCTCCCTTTGCAAACATACAATTCTCTGACCAAGATAGACAGTAGTGAAGGTCAAAGGGCATAACACAAATGATCAGAAAGCAATTCATTAGCATGACCATTACCATAGTAAGAATAGCACTTTCTACACTAAAGGCCTTTGATCTCCCCAGCTACTGGCCTTTGACCATAACTGTAGAACCTGGTATGAAATTCTCACCTGAAGAGCGTGCCAATCAGAATTGCCACTATTGTACCAAAAGACACATGTAGCCTGGCATATTGGTATTGCAGCATGCATGGTCCAACGATAGGTAAGACCATCGATGCTTTCTCTCAAGCACCAGCCTCCACAGCACCTTCCAGCACTATGAAAGCAAGCCTGCGAGAAATAAGTTTCCTGGCAGCTTAAGGTCAGCTTTGCTCTATGCAGCACACAAAATGTACTGTTGTCAGTAATGGAGTCTTACCATGTAGTTATGGTGGGTAAAAAAGAACAATGGTGTAGCTGGATGTTTCTCGGGTCCCACCAAGCCACCACAGGCCAGTCCCGTGGCCTGCTTATAGAATAATCACTCAGAAGCTTATATTAATTATAACTGCTTGGCCGTTAACTCAGGCTTATTACTGACTATCTCTTAACACTTAAATTAACCCATAATTCTTATTTATGTTTAGCCACGTGACTTGGTACTTTTTCTCAGTTCTTCCTTGTCATCTTGCTTCCTGTGTGTCTGGATTGTGACTCCTCATTCAGCCCTTCTTCCTAGAATTCTCCTCATCTCCTCACCCCAGTTATACTTCCTGCCTGGCTACTAGACAATCAGTGTTTTATTTATCAAGGAATCAGAGCAACACATATTCACAGCATATAGAATGACATCTCACAGCATAATGGCATTATCCTATGTCATTTTGGAGACATCTGTAGGCTCTTTGACTAATATCTTATAGGACAATATGTAATGCCTGGTACTGCAAATTTCAGTTGAAATGCTATTTCTTCTGGGAGAGACACTGTCCACTAATGCATGAAAATTACATTCAAATTAAAAAAGAAAAACAAGTTACATTTTGAAATTATCCTATACGTAGTAGGTTTCCAAAAGACTTTTTAATAGATTCTTATTTTTGTTTAACCCATCAATCAACCCATCCTCTGCATCTATGGCCACTTAATCTTTAAATACCAGGCATGTTCCTCTTGTTTTTTAGTTCATTTATTTTCTATTATTCTTCCACATATAAAATGGACTGTGATTGAGTGTGCTTCCATATGTCTATTCATAACCCCTTTCTTTGAATTATCTCTTCTCTTCATCCCTCAGTGCCCCCATACTCCCATACCCCTTCTGGCTTCATTCTTCTGCCCCTAGTATTTCAGTTCTTCACTTTCATTTTACTTATAATCTACCATCTCTACTCATTTGATGTCCCTCTACTTGTGGTGGTTTGAGAGGCACTATTAGCAGATGTGACCTTGTGGGAAGAGGTGTGGCCTTGTTAGAGGAACTGTGTCACTGTGGAGATGGGCTGTAAGGTCACCTATGTTGAAGGTATGCCAGTGTCACAGTCCTTTCCGCTTCCTATGGATCAAAATGTAGAACTCTCAGCTCTTTCTCCAGGACCATGTCTGCCTTCATGCCACTATGTCCTGTCAGGATAACAATGGACTAAACCTCTGAAACTGTAAGTCAGCTCCAATTAAATGTTTCCTTTTATGAGACTTGCTGTGGTCATGGTGTCTTTTCACTGCAGTAAAAACCCTAAGACACCACTCAAAGTCCCCTTTCTAGTTTCACAGCACCCACTTGTGCTCCTACTTTAAACCAAAGAGAATATTTGAAGGGAATATCCACATAGGAGAACTTACTGTGTGTTTCTGAGTCTTAGTTCCCTTATTCAGTGTATTTTTTCCATTCACATCAATTTATCTGCCAATTTGCTCACTTCACTTTTCTTTACAAGTGAGTAATATTGCATTATGAAAGAGGTGGAAGGAGAGAGTACAGGGTGAGATGCTTGGAACTGGAGGGCATTTGGGGGTCTATGTGGAAACCTAGTGCAGTAGAAACTCCCCAGAATCTAAGAGGGTGACCTTAGGAATGGCTCCAAGTAATGGAGGATAGGGAACCTAAACCATCCAACTTCAGTAAACAAACAGGGCATCCAGTGGTGGGAGTGTAACACTGAGCCAAAAAACTTTCTATCTATAACCTGTCCTGCCTGCAAGATGTGTTGGAGCAATGGTGAGACAGAACTCCTGGAAGTGGCCAACCAGCGACTTGTCTAATTTGAGACTCAGAGCACAAGAGAGAGCCCATGCTGAACACTGGCTGAGTGGCCAGGAACCAGAGACTGGATAGCTCAGGGACCTAGGGTAAAACCAAGCATGATTGGCAACAAAAAAACAAGAAGAAATCAATTAAGTGATTCCTAATAATGTTCCGTTTTATTCATACACGGGTGCCTAGTCCAGTTGTCATTGGAGAGGCAGTTTCCAGCAGCTAATGGGAGGGGATGTAAAGACTCACAGCCAAACATTAAGGGGAGAGAAAGTCTAGATTAGCGGTCTCCATCTGATCTCTCATTTTGGAGCTTAGGGAACCAAAGAGAAGATGGGGAGGAGGAATCGTGGGAACCACAAGAACGTGACCCACAGACTCAACAAAGCAGGGCTCATAGGGGCTCACAAGTACTGAAGCAATAATCACAAAACCTGTATGGGTCTGCGCTTAGATGCTCTGCCTGTATTTTATGGATGTATGGCTTGATGTTCTTGTGGGACTCCTAACAGTGGGAGTGGGGATTCTCTCCTTGACTCTTTTACCTGCTCTTGAGATCCTTTTTTTTTCCTATTGTGTTGCCTTGCCCAGCCATGATGTGAGGATTTGTGCTTGGTCTTTTTGCATCTTCTTGTGCCGTGTTTGGTTGATATTCCTGGGAAACCTGATCTTTTCTGGGGATGAAAAGAGGTGGGAGGGTTACTGAGAAGAGTTGAGGGAAGGGAAGCTGTGGTTGGAATGTATGTAGGAAGAATAAATAAAAACTAAAATAAAAAAAAAAACAGTTGATGAAAAAAAAACACAGAAAATATGCCATACTTTTCTTAGCCATCCATTGATAAACAACTAGGCAATTTCATATCCTTGCTATTGTGAACAGAGGAGAAATGTATGTAGGTGTGCATGTGTCTCTGTCATAGGATACACTGGTGAGATACAGCGAGAGAGTGATACATACATGCCTGTACTGCTTTACACTCTACCCAGTGTACCAAACGACTCTTCTCTTCAACCACACCAAAATTTAGTGTCATTTGTATTCTTGATAATGAGCATTCTTTTTTTATTTATTCTTCTCTCATATAATACATCCCCAAAACAGCTTCCCCTCTCTCCACACACACACCCCAGTTCACCTCCCCTCTCCCACAAATCCACTCTTTCTCCTTTTCCTTTCAGAAAAGAACAAGCCTCCCAGAGATAATGACCATTCCAAGTAGGGAGAGAGGGAATCTTAAAGTAGTTTTAATTTGTAGTTTTACATGGCTAATGATTTTGAGCATATTTTACAAGGTTTTCCTAGTCATTTGCATTTATTCATTTGAGAATAGTTTTGTTCCATTGTAAAGCTCTCCCATCCCCACCTTTGAACATTATGACAGTTTCATTATGTAAGTCTGGCTTGCCAAGATCTTGCTACATAGGACAGGCTAGCCTTAAACTCCACATGTTCATTTGACATCACCTACTTGTTGAAATTAGAGGTATCTGTTTATCCAGCTAAAATCTGATAGATATATTAAAGATACCAATTTGCAACAAATAGACATAAGCAATCATTAGTGAACCTTGGAGACTTTAGGCTAATTTCTATCTAGATAGGTAATGAAATTATCAAGTGTGGTTTTAGACATTCAGTGCAAAGTATTGCATACACTATCTGTTAATTATATTTCTAAAGCTGCACATATGTTTCTGTTATATGCTTCATATGTAACAGTAAATTAATTATTGTTAAGAAATTGTTTTATTTGTTTAGTATAAGTGACAATATGGTCTGCATTAAGCAATCCATTTTTTTCCAAACTATTGCCTGTTGATGAATTCTTAGGGAGAGACAGTCACTAGCTTTAGGTTTTAGCCAGCAATAATCTCATCAGCATCTAGTTCACAGCTTCAAACCCAAGGTCAGAGAGACCTAACTACAATAATTAGGCAACAAAAAGCCAGATGACATGGATGTGAGATTTGGTGGGAAGATGGGCGGTAGAGAGCAGTGGAAGAGAGAAAATAGAGTAGAGGAAGTAGTAATGAGAGTATATTATATAAATGTATGAAATTGTACAAAAACAAATTTAACAGAAGATAAGTTTTGTTTTATTCATTTTTCTTTTTCTTTCTTTCTTTCTCTTTCCTTCTCTCTCTCCCTCCCTCCTTTCCTCCCTTCCTCCCTTCATCTCTTTCTTTCTTTCTTTCTTTCTTTCTTTCTTTCTTTCTTTCTTTCTTTCTTT
>CABHPP010119858.1:0-27898 GCA_902168425.1 Peromyscus attwateri | reverse complement strand
TTTCTTTCTTTCTTTCTTTCTTTCTTTCTTTCTTTCTTTCTTTCTTTTCTTCTTTCTTTCTTTGAAAGACAGGGACTACAAGACTGTAGACCAGGCTTGTCTCAAACTCAGAGATGCTCCTGACTCTGCCTCCTTAACACTGAGATTAAAGTTGCACACCACCACCATCTCATGTCATTCTTATTTCTAATCCTCATTTTAAAGTATAAATTTAGGAGATTATTCCACAGAGAATTTGAAATGGAAGCTGATTTTCAGTTTTTTTTTTTAATTCTGAGATCATTTAGATCTATCTTATTATTAAATTGTTATTTGGCTTAGGAATATAATTATACTTTTCTTTTAAAAATGACCATCATGGAATAGCCTCCATGGAATTCTAGAGTTTATGGAACACACAGTCTTTCCCAGTGAGGCCCTCCTTCCAGCCCAAATCTCTTTGAACTTTCATTTTTGCTTGTTTGCAGGTTAAAAACATTTTCCTTATACTAAATCTTATGCACTCATATTAATTTACTAATAGGAAGTCACTAAAATTTTACTCCTTTTTTATTAGTGAGTATTGTTTAATTGGTTGTATCATTTTTTGGAAGTTGTGCTATTATACTATGTGGAAGATTTCATACAGGATTATTGATTTTGTCTTTTTTATCTTCACGTTTCTATTTTCTTTTTCCTCTACTTTTTGAAATCCTTTTGGTAGATACTAGCATTTCTCACTTGATTACTCAAATCTAAATATATCCTAGAAGTTAATTTCATTCCTTCTATTAAGGTTGAGGTATGTTAGAAGTTAAATAAAGTTGACCATCAGCACCTAGTAAAATACTACAGAATTTTTAATGAAAGCTGTGGCATCTCTCACATGTGCTAGTATGAGGGACTTTCCAGCAGTTTATTTAAAGTTTGATATTTTATGACTATATTCTTCTAATAAATGTACAAACAGAGCTTTATTGGACTCTATTGAAAAGCACCTGATAGTTCTGTTTTTTTTTTCTTTTTATTTTAAGGATGAATTAAGCAAAAAGAATGTAGTAGACCACAATAGTGGGTGGTTTACCATAAGTAGAGCATTTTTCAGCAGATGATAAAAGCCTGTTTTTATTTCATTAGATGGTAGTTTTCATGTGTGTTTGCTAAATTTAAGTGTATGCTTTCAAGCTTTTGACAAATATACACCATAGTATGATATGCTTTAGAGTAATGGCATATTTTATATCATCATCCAGAAATATTTCTCCTGTGATAAATATTTGAGGATGCAGAGATGTTTATTACTTTGAGTTGGTTATACCCTTTATAAATGTATCAGATTATTATGATAGATACATAATAGGTAGATCCATTATTTATCAGTATAAAATAGTCTTTTATGGCTTTGTTGTTTGATTTATTATTTGTTTTATTTTTGAAATTACAATATAGCTACATCATATCTCTTTCATTTCTCTCTCTCTCTAAACCTTTCAATGTAACTCCCCTTGTTCTATTTCAAACTCATAAGCTTCTTCTTTCCATTAATTGTTACATGCACATATATGAATATATATGCATGTTGTATGTGTTTTATATATATGTATATGTATATATATATATATATATTATTAGGTTTAATATTGCTGTGATGAAACACAATGATAAAAAGCAAGTTAGAGAGTAAAGGGTTCATTCAACTTGTACTACCACATCACAGTGCATCATCCAAAGAATTCAGGACAGAAACTAGTGCAGGGCAGGAAATGGAGGTAGGAGCTGATGCAGAGACCATGAGGATTGCTGCTTACTTGCTTGCTCCCCCTTCCTTGCTGAGCCTACTTTCTTATAGAATTTATAACAACCAGCCCAGGGATGGCATCACCCACAATAGTTGTGCTCCCACGTCAATCACTAATTAAGAAAATGCTCTACATGCTTCCCTCAGGCCGATATTATGAAGGAAATTTCTCAGTTGAAATTCCTGCTTCTCAAATGATTCTAACTAGCATCAAGATAACATTAAACTAGCCAGAATATTATATACATATATATATATATATATATATGTGTGTGTGTGTGTGTGTGTGTATGTATATATGTAAGTATATATGTATATATGTATATATTCATAAATATAACTGGTCAAATTGAATAATATTACTTGTATGTGCATTTTTACTGCTGATCATTTGTTACTGGACAACCAATTAGTGTACTGCTCCATGGCAAAGACTGTTTGCTCCATTTCTCAGTATTGCTCAGTCATCTGGAGTTCTTTGTGCAGGATTGTGGGCTTCTTGGGCAATTCTGTCAACTTTGTCATTTTATTGGTGTAGTCAGGCCATGCTTGTCTAGAATTTATAATGACAGTCAACTGCTTCAGCCACGCAGAATCTGAATGACAGGGTTGCATCAATATTATTGGTGCTTTGGATTGAAAAATAACTGAAAGTTTATTTGAAATATCTACATTTCCAAGAGAAACACTATAAATGTTTTCTAAATTATACTCCAAAATATTAGAAAGAGGGGAATGAGGGGTAAGGCTGTCTCTGTAACTACAGGAAGGAGAAAACTAAAAGGCAGGTGAGAAATCTAAGAAGCTTGCTTATGATGAGAAGATGTCATGATTGTCTTGGTCAGTACAAATACCTTGCATTGTGTATATATTATCTTCTCTGCATCTATGGTAAAATCGTAAATTCTCCAACTATTAAATAAATTACAGTGATTTAAAGGATTTTACATCATCTATAAGGATAATTATAATAAATCTAAGGGTGAAACTTAGTTCTATTAAGTGAAAATTGTATTTCCCTGACTAAACTTTTGCAAAATTATAAAATATTTCTGTCTGGATTTTGTGCTTCTATTTTCTATTATATATGTCATACAAAGTAAAATTAAGAAAGAATCCAAGAAAAAAAGACATTAATAGACTCTAAAATGCTGTACTAGTTCCAACAGAGACTGCAAAGGTTAGGGGTCAAAGGCCTCGTGTTTTCAAATTGCACATTATCTATGCTGAATAATTAAACTAATGAGTTTCCACTGCAGAGTTCACATTTATAAAAAGACTTTTCATGGAATAAATGTGGAGTCCAATTTTACAAATGTATTATTTTTTTCCTCTGGGAACAGTCTTAAAATGGAAAGACCATGAAGATACTATTTATTAAAACCGTCAGTCTATTCTTGATCCAGCTGGGATCTCCCGCTCCCCTAAGCTCTCTTTCCCTCGAACCTTGCCCTTCGTTACCCCCACTCATGTCCATGTTGTTCATGTAGCTCTCATCCATTTCTCTGTCATTGGGCAATCCCTGTGTCTTTCTTAGGGTCCTGCTTTCTAGGTAGCCTCTCTGGAGTTGTGAGTAGCAGTCTACTCATCTTTGTTTTACATCTAGTATCCTCCTATGAGTGAGTACATACCTTGTTTGTCTTTCTGAGTCTGGGTTACCTCACTCAGGATGATTTTTTTCTAGATCCATCCATTTGTCTGCAAACCTCACGATGTCATTGTTTTTCTCTGCTGAGTAGTATTCCATTGTGTATATGTACCACATTTTATTTATCCATTCTTCAGTTGAAGAGCATCTAGGTTGTTTCCAGGTTCTGGCTATTACAAACAATGCTGATATGAACATAGCTGAGCAAGTGCCCTTGTGGTATGATTGAGCATTCTTTGGGTATATTCCCAAGAGTGGTATAGCTGGGTCTTGGGGGAGATTGATTCCCAATTTTCTGAGATAGCGCCATATTGACTTCCAAAGTGGTTGTACAAGCTTGCATTCCCACCAGCAGTGCAGGAGAATTCCCTTAGCTCCACATCCTCTCCAGTATAAGCTGTCTTCAGTGTTTTTGATCTTAGCCATTGGGAGAACAAGAAATAAGAGACCCTGGTAAAGGAAGACCACATGAGAATAGGAAGAAGCAAAGTGCTAGAGAGTTCCACAGAAATCCACAAAGATGGCTCCACAATAGACTACTGGCAATGGGTGAGAGAAACCCCGAACTGACCTACTCTGGTGATAGGATGGCCAAACACCCTAATTGTCATGCTAGAAATCTCATCCAATGACTGAGGGAACTGGATGCAGAGATCCACAGCCAGGCCCCAGGTGGAGCTCCAGGAGTCCAATTGTCAAGAAAGAGGAGGGTTTGTATGAGCAAGAACTGTTGAGACCAAGATTGGAAAAAGCACAGGAACAAATAGCCAAACGAATGGAAGCACATGAACTATGAACCAATAGCTGAGGAGCTCCCAACTGGATCAGGCCCTCTGGATAAGTGAGACAGTTGATTAGCTTGAACTGTTTGGGAGGCATCCAGGCAGTGGGACCAAGACCTGTCCTCAGTGCATGAGCTGGCTGTTTGGAACCTGGGGCTTATGCAGGGACACTTTGCTCACCCTGGGAGGAGGGGACTGGACCTGCCTGAACTGAATCTACCAGGTTGCACTCAATCCCCAGGGGAGTCCTTGCCCTGGAAGAGATGGGAATGGAGGGTGGGCTTGGGGGAAGGCGGGGGGGGGGGGGAGGGGGGAGAAAAAAAAACCCTGTCAATCTATAAATTGATTATTAAAAATGTCTCAGAAGGAAATTTACAGAAACATGAAATGCTTTGTATGTAACATGGTTTTCCATCAGCTGTTTATTATGCTCTGTGATTCTCTTAAAGACATGGTTCTCCATTTCCCTTTATATATCACTCCAGTGACATTCTCATTTTATACTAAAAATCCTGTCCAAACCAGGTTGATTCAACTGATTATGACTGCTGTTAATAATTAAAGTTTTTTAACGTGACACATCACTTTTTATTACTCTATAATAATTATACACAACAATGGCTTTTATTATGGCATTTTCAAGTGTATTTAGATTTTGGTCATATCCATACTGATAATTCTCTCTTGTCTCTGTGTTAGCATTGTTGATTCCTCCCTATTGCCAACTAGTTTTCTGTTTGATTTCAAGTCTTTGTGTGTGTGTCATTATGTGTGTTTTTCAGTGTGTGTCTTTAGGATTGTTAAATGACTGTGTGGAGAAGTTATTTATATAACATGAACAACGTACTAGTGGTGAAGAGCAAAGAAAATATCTCTTCCTTTCCCAGTTACCATTAATCACCAGTAGATCCTCAAGGAGTGGGGTTTCTCCATGGACCCCTTGCCTAACTGATCATTGACTCCCTATTATTGATGAAGTCACCTGTTTATGTCACTTGTTATGAGATACATCAACTAATATTTAGTAATTTCCATGTAAGAGGGATACCATCTCAGAATTCTTCATGTCTATGTCTAGCACTCATAAATATCTCCTTAAGCACTTCTGCAACATCGAAAAGCTTTAAAGAAATAATCTAGAAAAGCAAGCGTCCTGTAATAATTTCCATATGTTAAAATCAACAAAGTAACAGATATATTTTTTTACCTTTTATGACTAGTTCAAAATATTCATTTAACCAGAACATATTTTCTAATTTTACACACTACACAAATTCTCTATTTATTACATTTTAGAAAAATGGAAATTCATGTGTAATTCTTAGGAAATTGTCTCAAATACTCAAGTAGAACAAATATATATTTTCACAGAATTAACATTTATATAAAATATGATTGAATTGATTTGATTTACACTTGATAAATTTTACCACTATTTTTATGGCAAAAACAAGATGTATTGACATAAATTTAGAGAAATATGAAACATTAATCACATACTCAACATTAGGGAACATGACTTTCTCTTGTGTCTGTGTCAAACCCCAGCTTCTCCATTCATCTAAGTTAGCAATGATTATTAATATGTCTGAGATATCTGGCTACAGAAAACTGCATTCTTTAAAAATCCTTTCTTTGCTTTCTGCAGTGTCTTTTTGATGAATTTCTAAGATCATTTTACTATTACTCAATCATTAACCATCAACTTTCTTGTAGATGTTATAATTAACCTTAAGATTAGCAAAAGAAATATGAATCACAGCCATAACATTTTAAATAAGTATTCTCTCCATTTCAAGCATAGGAATTCCTTTTGGTGTGATCATCCTTTTCTTTCATATTCATTTGTACACTTACTATTTTATATTGTAAATACTAGGACATGGATAATGTGGATAGAATCTTTTCACCTTAATGTCTACTTTGTTGAAAAAACCATTGCTCCTTCTGTGAAATGAGACTATTCTTTTACACATTAATATTTTAGAAGTACTGGGATATTCATATATAAAAACATCTGATTAATAGTTTTGAAGAAACAATGAAGTTGGTTTGTTAAATCATCACCTTCACTTATTTATTAGTCCTTATTATACAAGGACTAATACAGTCATTGCATCTGCTAATTTTGCCATTATTTTTTGAATTGGAAAACAGACTAGGCTATAATAGGCAAAACTAATACAATCAGGCATCACACTTATGGAAGATTCTCCCCAGTGTTTTACTAGAATAAAAGCAGCAATGGATGAAATAAGTGTACCAGAACAATTAAGTGATATATTCTCATAGTGAAAATTTTGAACACTGACAACACTAAATAATTTAGGGACTGATGAGTAGCAGGATGCCATTCATTAGTTGTAGGAATACAAAATGGCCCCATGTCTTAGTAATATAGTTCAGTATATAAGCTACCATTCATGTCATGATTATTTACTCAAATGAGTTGTAATGTATTTCAACACATAAGCTCATGCATGCAAATGTTTGTAAGTATTATTCATAATAGCATAACTACAAAAGTCAACAAAATATCCTTGAAAAGGACAAAGGCAGGAGATAGTCATATTTAAGTAAGGAACTGCATGTAATCAAATGTTTTAAATGAATTATGGTGCCATAAAAAAGAAATGTATGTTGAAAAAAAGCTCATCAGAGAACATTATATCTAGTTCTTATTACACAAAATTATATAAATAACAAAAACAAATAGATAATAAAACAGTGATCATTGGTTGTCTCAGAATGTGTGGGTGGTATAAAGGGGATCAATAAATGATACATTAGAGGTTTTTAGAATAGTATACTAGTACTCTTATTCTTTTATTAAAAAGAGAAGACTTCACATATTTACCAAATTTCACATAACTTTATAACTCAAATTGTCAACTGTGGGAGCCTGTTCTCGGGTTCCTCGTGGCTTTACCCAGCATGTCCGCATAGAGGATGATTAGGACCACTTGGCTGTGCTGGGGGGGAGGTCTTTTGCTCCACCCCCTTGGTGTCTCTATAAATACCCTGAGGCAGAGACAGTCAGGGCCCATTGGAAAAGGTTCCAGGCCCTCTCGAGGCTATCCTTTATTTTCTATCTGTTTATCTCTGCAAGATTCTCCACAATAAATTCTTCTATCTAATATTTCCTGCTGCTCACACTCAAGAAAACTCTGGGAAGCTGTGGGGTTGGTGGGTAAATGCCCCACAGTCAACATAAATGTAAATTAAATACCACAAGTTAGTTAATGAGGTATATCATTTGCTTATCAGTTGTAATTTTCTACAATAAAGCAAGATAAATAGTAAAGCACACTGTGAGCCTGTGAGAAAAGGTTTACTTGAGAATTATCAGTACAAACTACCCACTTTAATGAAGATAAGAAACTATCAATTTATTAATTAAGACAAAAATAATTGTCACACATTATAGCATAATTACATTATTACTGGAAAGGGACATATTTATCTTTTCTTTCCACTCTTTATATTTTTACTGTCAAACTGCATTATCTAGAATTCTTATTCAATAAAGAATAAAATGGAGCAAAGTTGTTAATTTCTAGTGGCCTTGATTTTTAAAATAATATACCATCATTGCAACATTAAATATGATAATTATACTAGTTTTGGAGAAGTTATCCATTATTCACTCTAGAGTAGTTCCCCACTAGTCTTCGTTTATTAAGAGCCTTAATGATAAAACAGCATTGCACTTCTTTGAGTGTACTTTCTGATTCAAATAAAAAGATTAAATGGGGATACTATTTAATCTTTTAATACAGTGTAATTCTCTAATATATTTGCTAGGTGTATACCAGAACTGTATGTTCAGGATGAAAATTAATTCATCACTACATACTGTGTTTTTTTGGATATTAGTGTTCAATTTTGAAATGTTATCAAATAAATTTTTCACTTATTTGCAGAATGTCTCCAACCGTAATTTTCATTTTTTTTTTTTTTTTTACAATCCTTGTTCACAGTTCCGGAATGTAGATAGCAAGCCCTAGCTGGACAACAGAAAGTTTTTCAAAGAAATTCTAGTAGTGAGTAAAAATCACTCTAGCAATCTTGTCCCAAATGGCATAAATTAAATAAATTTAAATGGTACAATAAAAAGAAAATAATTTTAATTTGGCTTATTTGCTAAAAGATTTTATGATTTCCTAATTCCATCTGCCTGAGAGGACATGTGTTTTGACATATATGCCGGACTCTATCCACTTACTGATTTCTAAAATCTAGGAAGAGGCAGATAATTATCAGAAGACATAATATTTTAGAAATATAGAAATTAAAATATTTATAAAGTTGAATACTTCTAGACAGGAATTTTGAAATGATGGTATTATACTTTAAGGGAAAGAGAGATAGAATCCTTTATGTTTGGGAATTCAACAGTGAGCACTGAAGTATAAGGAAGAGAAGTTAGAATGGCAATAATAAAATGTATCCTAAATGACATACTTTTACAGGCACACTCTTTGAGGTGACACCAATGAAAAGAAATGTGAATATGAGCCTCAGTCAACGGGACACCCCTACCATAAGTTGGAAGAAAGAAGAAAGGGTAATGGGTGGTTGAGTAGATGGCTTAACTGGTAAAGATCATACTAATTTAGATTGAGAATCAGCATTTGGATTCACAGAACCCATTTAATAATCGGGGCAGGCACTATCTCTCTTTCCTAAGACTCCTAGCTCCAAGTATTTAGGCATGACTTGGAACTCTCTGTAACCATAGAAATCAGGAAAGTTAAATAGGACTTCAGTGTAGAGGAGATATAGAAATGGAAATAATAAGTTTCAGGTGATGTGAAGGGGTAAATTGAAATAGTAGGAACATGGGGCAAATGAAAGATGGAAGGACAAATAACATGAAGAATGTTTAATGAAGTTGCACCAAATTATATAATTTCATATTTACCTAAATATACAATATTACAACATGCTTGTGTATATATAGAGTATATATACTATATAAATAATTTATATATACATATATTATGTATACAAATGTATTTAGTTATGTATGTATATACATATATATATATATATAATACATGAAGTAATAATAATAAATAACATGAAGTTATGCCACTTGGGCTGACAAAGTTCTACACATGAGTCCATAACCATCTAACAAAATTCCCAGTAACAAGCACAAGAAAGCTCTCTTCAAATTGTTGGTCAGGGTAGCCCAAGTGACTCTCAAGTCAATACATATTACTGATGCAGCCACTGATTGCTTCCAACAGATTGAAGGTAAACCCCAAATGCTGAAGAGGCTGAATATTTTGGACAGAGGAATTAGAAGGTTAGAGCTGGATCTAAACTCAAAGCACTTATCCTATTGTCTAACTTTCATAGTACTAGAAAGTGGTACATAATCTGTCAAGGGACATAAGCAATCAATTGTCCCATTCAGATGTGCGTACCATTGAACTATAACAGGGTGAAGCATTGCAAGATAGACTTAAAGTTCAACAATTGCACTCATAACTTGATGGAAACCAACAGCTGTCCCTTTGGACTTAAGACTAACTCAAGATGGGGGAAATCATGTCTGTTACAAAAATTCTAGCAACTAACAAGCTATTCACGCCATGGATTTTAAAAATGAAAGTCCATTCATCATTTACTAGATCAGAAAAATTCTTAATTGCATTCTAAAAATATACCTGCTGATTATTCTATCTATCTTCAAAGCAAATGAAAACATAACAAATCCAATGTAGATTATAGGATACAGATTAACAGGTTGTTCAGAAAAAAAAAAAACAGATACATATACAGCATTGCACATGCACATAAAATTCAGTGAAGAAGAAAGCTTGTAAGACTCAAGGGATCATGACATGTGCAATGAAATTGTGTCTTCTAGAAACAACATGGAAACTTCACCAATGGTACTTCAACAATATGGATGTCTAAACAAGACCCAGAAATGATAATACTAATAGAAACAATAATAAGAAATGTCATGTGTCATGGTAGCTTCTTGTCCCAAGGGTACCACTCCATTTATTCTATTTTGCATATGTTTTTCTTGACCACAGAAATTGGCACCAATATTATATTTCCTGGTGTTCTTGTTCTCCTTAAACTGTGTATTTTATATATTCCCCCTCCACTGTCTCTATTTCATCTACTGATAGTCATAATAATGATGATTAATAATTACATGGGAGTTGTTTTGAATTTTCTCTGCCAATGATATTAACCCAAAATTCTTCTCTTTATCTTTCAGAAGATTCTTCAGACAAGGGCAAAAAGCATCCATATTATTTGCCAAATATCTTAAGAATGTTCTCTAATAGTCTTTCCCCATGAATCCTCTTGAGTTGGTCCTCAACAATCTATTTTGCTCTCAGCCTGACTATCTTCCATGCTTCTACTACTATAACTTATTAAGCCCTGACCAAAACACTTAACCAGTTTTATAGTCTAAACTCTCAAGATCATCTATATTTCTTCAACAAGCAGCATGATCTGGACTCTCAGAGCAATGCCCTATTCTTTGTATCGACTTCTGTTTTACTTACTGTTCTATTAATGTGAAGAGATATCATTACCACTAATAAGTGAAAGCATTTCACCAGAGGCTTGCTTACACTTCCAGAGGGTGACCATCATGGCTGAAAACCCAGTGGTAGAGAGACAGTTCTTGCAATAGATGAGCTTACTCTAAATTACAGGCAGAGTGCATCAGACAGACACTGGGCCTAGAATGGACATTTGAAAACTCAAAGCCTATTCCCACTGCTACACCTTCTCAATCAAGGTCACACTTCCAAATATTTTAAAAAGTCCTCCAAATGGGATTTGAGTATTCAAATATATGATCCTATGGTGTCACTTTTATTGAAACTACCACAAAGAGAAAAGGAATTAATTTAATAGAATGAACTTTTTTAAAGAAAAATTTGAAATTATCATTGTGTTCCATTTTTCAAATTCTTCCCTCCTAACCCTCTCAGATATACCTCCATCTCAAATTCATAGCCTATTTTTCAAGAATTTGTTACATATATTTATATTTATATAAATATATATTCTAAAATATGATCTACTCAATTTGTATAATGTTACTTGTATGTGTGTTTTCAGGTCTACCATTTGGTATTGGATAACCAATTGGTATGGTCTTCCCTTGGGAAGACTATTTTTTCCTTCCTCAGCTTGATTAAAACCTCAGTTGCTGTTCTCCTTTGGGTAGGGTCAGGGTCTCAAGGGCTTTTCCTTCCCCATTTGCTTGTCTTTGTTTGCCTCACATATGAGTATAGCTTGTAACATTGCTAGCAGACACAAGCTCACTGCAAACTCTCTTATCACCTTGCATTCCATCCTGAGACATATTTTAGCTCTGTAGTACTTGAGTTTCTTGAACAGTACCACCATGGTTGTATTAGTCAGGGTTTTTAGAGGAACAGAAATGATAGAATGAATCTATCTATCTATCTATCTATCTATCTATCTATCTATCATCTATCTATTATCTGTCATCTACAGGTTTTATATATAGGACACACACACATACATAGTGGTAAAGAGATGAGGAAATAGACATGAGAAGCAATGGCACTCAATATAGAATTCATACAGGCAAAACATTGTTAATTAAACAAATAATGGGTAAAACAGTCAAGGAAAAGAGTTAGAGAATCATTAGATTATATTTACACTTCATACGAATGAAAGTCGGACAAAAGCATGTTACTAAAAAGCATTAGAAATAATACAGAGGCAATATGAGAGTCGCTCAACATTGAAGTAGAAATTGGTAACAAATATTCTATTCTTGTTAAAAGAAATTTGAATATGAGTCAAGCAGTTCACAATTAACATTGTAGACAATAAACACTTGGGGACAGGTGTTACTGGGTAATCATGAGAATGCAACAAGGAAGCATGTCAGCTGGATTTATTTGCTTTTAAAATCATCCAAAATTTAAAATGGCAAACCAATTATACTTTAATCAAAACAAGGCATTTTGCCTAAAACACTTTATTCCTAGGACAAGCATGAGATTGGGAAGTATTATATTTGATAAATGAAAAGAAAGCAGAATACTTCTAACAAATACACTAGACAGGTAATAAATTGATAGACATAGATATAAGATAGATATATAAACAAAAAGGCAGACATACATTTTTAAAAAGTGTTGTTCAGTTGATAATTACGTTGTTCTGTTCATTAAAATTACAGAATGTATCAGCTTTAGGGCCTTCTACTCTACAGTGATTCATTATAAAATAACAATATCAATAAGCCATGATTGCTAGGCAATGTGTAAGTAAAAAAATATATCCTACAATTATGTCACCCTTATTCAAGGGGAATGAGTAAGTGACTTAGTGCTTAAGACTATCCCAATTTTCACAAAATTAGGATATGTGAATTTTTGTTTCTCTCTCTCTCTCTCTCTCTCTCTCTCTCTCTCTCTCTCTCTCTCTCTCTCTCCCCCTCCTTCTCTCTTTCTGTGTGGGTGTGTATTTGAAACAGGGTCACACTGTAGGCCAAGCTGGCTTGATCTCACTTTGTTGGCTTGACTTGTCCTAACTTACAGATCATCTTCTTAAAATAGTCTATCAAGGGTCATAGTTATAGATGTGAGCCACCACATCTTGCTATTTTGTGATTTTAAATGAATGAGCACACATAAATATCCTGTTCCTTTATCAAACTCTGTATAAAGAGTTATTCTTTATAATTAATAAGATCCAATGAAAAGAAATTTGAAATATACTTCACAGGAAATTGTAGCATGAATCTTAAAAGGTCTTATTAATAAAAGCAAACCTGGAGCTAGGTGTTGGGGTGAACACAGATAGTTCAGAGATATAGAACATCCAACCTCACCTTGCCAACTTCTCAGCTGATCTTGTTTCCTCAGACTGAAAGTCTCTGAGTCCTCATCCAAATGGATCTCAGCTGAACTGCTACTAAAAGCCTAAAAGCTTAAAAAGGCTCTAGTTCCTGGTTTTAGACTTATATACCTTTCTGCTTCCTGCCATCACTTCCTGGGATTAGAGTTGTGCGTCAGCATGCCTGGCTCAGTTTTCAGTGTGGCCTTGAAATTATAGAGATCTGGATTGATCTCTGCCCTTCAGAATGCTAGGATTAAAGGCGTGTGCTACCACTGCCTAACCTCAATGTTTAATATAGTGGCTGATCTGTTCTCTGACCCCCAGGTATGTTTATTGGGGTGCTCAATATATCAACCACAGAAAATCTTGATCTTCTGTTTTGATATTCCATCTTCTTTCCAACCTTTCACAATTTAAAATTTTAAAAATATAACTTAAACTTAAAAGAAATGTAATGCTCTGTTAGTGTCTATTAGGCTTTATCACAAAACATTATTAAGTGGTGACAACACAGATATTTATCATTCATACAAAAAATTTAGAGAATCATTTTATGCTGCAATATCATAACATAAAATGTGTGAAGATTTACTTGTATTTTCACTGATACAGATTAACTTAAATAAAAAGATGTGGTTATATCATATATACTAAATAAATTGTATGTATAAAATTGTCATATCAGATCATATATATATATATACATGTATATTACTATATATGTGACTATTAAGAGTCTCATTAATATTTGCTCTTACTAGCAAAGGATAATGAAAACTATATTCTATATTTTAAAGTGTATGTTACTTTAACATTTGAATGATCAATGGATCAGCTAAATTTGTCATCTAATTGAAAAGAAAACTAAATCATAAATATAAAAGATACTATGTTTTATTTATCCACTTGGTTGCTTACATTATTGTATTAATTATACAAATTACTCCATATTAATTGTTCAGACAAACTGTTTCATTATGATACTAAATATTTATTCCTTTACATTGTATGCTTATATTTTACACATGGAAAAAATATCCTGAGAAACATAGATGCTACATAATTTTTAAAAATTCATCAAACAATTATTAAATAAAGAATCCATTTGAAACATATGACAGAAAGCACAACATTTTATTTAAGGAAACATTCACAGAAATAGAATTGTATAAGTGCTGAGGGGAGAGATCAGTATTTAGAGTGAGAAAGTATCTGTAGAAAAATACTTCCTTTTCAAGACAAAGAGTTCAGATCAATTTATCTTTAAACATGTTTGAGTAAATGCAAATAACTGACATAGGATATTCATGTCCTGTGTAATAGAAATAAATGTAAATGTCAAGGTAATCTAATATAACCTATAAATAGAGAGACATTTTTATTAATCAGGATTATTCCAATGAAGACATGGTGGAAAGACAGCAGGAGTGGGGGAAATTTTCACTGAGTTCTCACTTATTTATAAACATGCTTCGGTACAAAGACATGGGCTTGTGAGGTAAGGTGAACGAGGGTAAAAATGGAGATAGAATGAAGATTTCTTTTGCTAAAAAATAAAGGCCTACACAGGTTTCACATTCTGCGTAAGCAGAGCAGCATTGCAAAAGAAAGAATGGATTTTAATGTGGGGACCAGAATTAAGAGTGGGAATTTCTACAAGATGGAACCATTTCATATCATCACTAAAAGGGATAGGATATCTCAGAAGAGAGATCTTTCAATGTAGTTATATGGTGTTAATGGAATAGCCTTTATTCTAATTATAACCTCTATCCTATAAAGTTTCCAATGTCTATACATGTTAACATCAAGAATTCATATAATGATAAAATCTCTAAAAGTTAATCAAAAATTAACCTTAAGTATATACCTTTTCCAGGAAGAACTTTGTTAAAAAGAAGGCTAACTGAAGAATGCCCTTGAAGGAATATCACAAAAATATATTCACTAATTTTATTATTATTTTTCACTAATTTTATTATTATATTTCTGTGGTTTTGGGGTGTGTGTATGTCATATATGTAACTGCACATGTGATACAGTGTGTACAGGGGTCAGAGGGCAGCTTTCCGTAATCTGTTTTTGCCTTCTTCCTTATTGTGCTGGGGTCTCTCATTTTCAGTCCCATAGTCCTGCATACCCCAGGTACACCAGCTCTTCAACTTCCAGCCTGTTTGCCCTGTCTCTGTCTCCCACCTCACTGGAACAGTGCTGGAATAATGAAGCAGGCTTCCACATCTCAGTTTTTCTCACATGGATTCCAAGGGCAGGGATTTGGGCTGGTACATATTCATGTTGTCAAGCTGTCAAAGTAATTTTACCAGTTGAGCCGCCTTACCTGCCGTATTTATTAAGTCAATATTATATTTAAGTGCAAGAAACTATTTTTTAAATATACAATAAAATTCAATATAATGTATATTACAATAGTGATTTCTATGACCATTGCAGGAACATTTCAAGTGGAATTACATAATATTTAATATTCCTTTTTAACTTATTGTTATTAATTACAATGAGGTCTGTGACAATGGACACATTTTTAACTCCTTTGCAATTCAGTTTTGACATCTTTCAAAATGAAATAGCAGTGACAATTGTCATATATTGTAAACATTTTATCTATCTACTAACTGATTCTTTTTATGTCAAATAATTTCCTAAATACTTTGACTTCTGGAATCTATTCTCATTATGTTTTCCTCTCCAGAAACACTTCATTCTGATTTTGTTTTAAACATTTCATAACCTTTCCTTGCTCCAACTCTCTTGGTGCATTGCCATTAGAGTTTATATTTCACAAACATTAAACTGGCATGGAGGATTGCAGCACAGAAAAATCAGGAATATTCCCCAAACTGTTCTTAGGTTACCCAAATTCATTCTATTTATTCTAGTCAGATCTTATTTGGTGTCCCAAGTAATGAATATGTAACAATTAAAGTTTAACTCCTAAAACTTAGATTACCAAAGGAATTAATTTTTAACAAATAATTCTGGAAGAGGAAGAATTTTACATTTAACTTAAGTCTTCAACTAGACTCATGGCAGCAGACTTTCAAAATAGTTACAGTTACTTTTAATTAATTTTAAGTCAGTATGCATAGTAATAGGTTTTTCATAGTGACATTTTTATTTATATTTATATGAATCATTATACTCTATTTAATATTAGCTCTTCTCTCACTAACCACACCCATGGTGGGTTTCCTCCTCTCTTCTGTTTCTCTGTCTCACACTCCTTTACCCTCAGGGTTTCTTCTTTCATCTACCATCATGGCCCACATGAACATATGTTTTCCAGATATACATAAATATGTGATGTTGACATTTTATATGATCTAAATGATGTATGGGTTTATAATTTTAAATTTAGTTCACACATAAGAGAAAAATACAGTATTTTCTACCCAAGTCTGGCTTGTTTCTCTAAAAGTAACGGTTTCCAGTTTCTTTCATTTTCTTTGAAATTCTGTGATTTCATATTTTCCTAATGGCTGTATAAAATCCCATCATATATATAAAACTATTTGCTGGTGGACATCAATATGGATTGGTTTCCAAGCTATTATTAATAGTGCAACACTAAACATGGGTGGGTAAATATTTTGGTGTAATGTGAAGTTAGATTCCTTTGAGCATACTTACATAACTAGTTTATATGATAGTTTTAAACAAACATTGAATAGTGATAATCACCATGGCTATTATAAAAATGTGAACTATTGGATCTGATGATTCAGTGGTTAAGGGCACTTGCTGAGGATCCAGCTTCAATTCCAGCACCCACCTGGGCAGCTTGCAACCATAGATCATAACTCTAGCTACAGTGGATCCAATGTCTTTTCTGACTTCCATGTGTATCATGCAAACATGTGATACACAGACATGCATGATAAAATAAATTTAATTAATTTAAAAATAATAAATAGATAACAAACTGTCTATAAATAAAGATAATATCAAATCTATCCTATTATGGAATATCTATATGTATGAGAACATTAAGTATTTTCCTGTCTGAACTCATTAAAAATAATATTTTCCAAATTTATCTTTTTAACCTTGCAATCTTCATAGTCACTTTTCTTTATAACTCGATAAAATTGGAATACATATTTGAACCATATTCTAAATATTCATTGATTATGTTATACCTAATCTAGGATTCTTCCATTTTTCAGCTACTGTGTTGTTGGTTGTTTTTGCTCTTTACTCTTTTGGCTCTTTAGAGGGCTTGCCACCAAGTTCCCAATAAATCACACATAAAGACATATTCTGAATTATAAATACCTGGCCTTAGCTTGGCTATTTTCTTACCAGCTTTTCTTAATTTAAATTATTCCTTCTACCTTTTGCCTCTGAGCTTTTTCCTTTTCTTACTTCTGTATATCTCACTTTCACTCTAACAATGTGGCTGGCTGTGTGGCTGTGTGGTCCTTGACATCCTCCTCTCCTTGTTTTCTGCTATTTCTCCTTCTCCTCCCAGATTTCTTTTTCTATTTATTCTTGCTGCCAGCCAATCCTGCCTACACTTTCTCCTGCCTTTCCAGTGGGCATTCAGCTCTTTATTAGACCCCATCAGATGTTTTAGATAGGCACAGTAACACAGATTCACAGAGTTAAACAAATGCAACATAAAAGAATGCAGCACATCTTTGCATCATTATAAAAAAAGTTCCAGAGCATAAACAAATGTAACACATTTTAAAATAATATTCTATAACAATAGCAATTGGCATGAATGTTCAGGTATCTCTATAGTATGACATAGAATCCCTTGGATGCATGTCCACAAGCAGTATAGCTGGGTTATATGAACCCGTGTTCTTTATTCCTAAGCCATCTCTCCAACTCCTGTATTTATTCTTCTGTGAACTCTATTTAGTTCTGTAGTTTTTTTTATAAATTGTGTTGCTTTGTTGTTGTGTAGTTTTTTGAAATCTTTGTATATGCTAGAGTCTAATTATACATAGTAGGCATATATAATTATATATAGAAACCTGTAGGTATGTATAATTATATATAGAAACCTAATGTCATGTAACCCAAATTTAAAAAATAAATTAGGGCAAAGCATGGAATATTGTGCTATAAATTATTGGTAAGGAGGCCTAGAGGAATCCAAAACAATGTAAGCTACTGGTACTGATTTTGCTTGCCCACTATGACTCAAAGTTAAAACCCTATTGTTGAAAATAACACATAGTTTAGCTGCAAAAATAGAAAAATCAATCTCATACTGGCTAGCAAACTTTGTTTCTGTCAATTAGCATTCATAGTCTGAGTAGGTTCCATGAAGACCTCTGGAAGAAATAAGACATCTGTACTGTTACTTACTTGTGGTCTGATATGAAAACTGGTGTAATATTGGCATGACTGCTGTGTTTTTAATCAACCACAAGCTGAGTGAACTAGAGTGCTGCTCCAAAGAAGGGAATTCAGGCCTATTAATGCAAAGCTGGTCAAAAGTCCACAGCTAGTGAGGACACAGACCCTAGAGAGGAAACTTCTATTCTTGCTGTGCTAAATGATCCTGGTGTCAAAATGAAATCTAAATGTTTATACTTTTAACCATAAATCTATATTCTCACAACCTTGATCTAAGAAGCTTTTTCATGCAGTGGACAACAGGTCATGCACAGCTTTTTAACAGGACAAATTCCAGATAATAAGTAATTGGTTGAAAATACTCAGCCCTATAAAGGATATCTTTATCTCAGACCTCAGAGGAGATTTCAGAAGAGGGGATAGAAAAAAAATATGTCAGAGGGCATAGAGAAAATCTATGAATTGTTCTCTTCTGGATATGATATGGTCACTACTAATATATGTGTGAAAGACCTTCATAAAATCAATCCAGTAAAGTTCCAAAATGGGGAGTGGATGGTCTTCCATAGGCCTTAATCCCAGATGAGGACATATTAGCAATTGTTGGGCACTGGGTAGAAATAATCATAATCATTTGGGAGCATGGCCACTGGTAGGCTGTCCATACTCTTGTATATGTTCCACACTCATGTACATTGGGAGATACTAAATATACTCAGATGCTTATTATGAAAGTGAGATAAATGAAAGAAAGGAGTAAGGGAGGGAAGGGAAGAAGGGGAGGGAAAGAACAAGATGTTTTGAGGGGGACATGTTAATTAGGGAATCTAGTGAGCATTAGAAAAGGTGAGTAGAGTGGATGAGATAAAATGTCATTGTGTACATGTAAAAATGAAAAAGATTAAATAAAATTAGAGTTTTATGTAAAATCAATAGGATGATCATTTCTTTGAGTATGAACAATGAGTTATTTATATAAAATATTCTATTATAATTTTTATGAGCCTATCTTTGCTGTAGATCCTAGTTAATATATTGAAAGGTCAACATAGCTTATTGTACTTAAAATACATATTTAAAAGCCTAAACATTTTTATAAGCATTAAAAAGTGAAGTAATAATACATAGACAATGTATCCAAGATCTTTGCTATACCCAAATCCTGTTGTATAAATGTATTATCTTAAAATGATGATAAAGGCATTTCATGATAAAATATTTATTAATATTTATTCTTCTATAGGGTAATATACAATTAAAGAATCATTCAACTAATTCTAGGCTCAGGAAGTTTTAACTATTCTTCCAGGGATTTTAGATTATGTTATTAAAAATAAACATTTAGCATCTTTTTTATTAATAACTTTATTAAAAATGAAGAGAAGTAATTTTCAAAGATTACATTTCTCATGTATCTCCTTGTTCTATTACATCATTATTAGTAACTAATGCTTCTGAGAAATCATAAAATTGATTTTTTACTTTCATCTTTATGGTATATGATATTTCCTATCATTAAACATACTAAATAGAGGTAAAAATATATGAGATTAGGTGTCTTATTAGAAAAAGGGACAACTCATAAAAATAAATTATTTATTGGTTTGGTTTATCCAAGTTCAAAAAGCTAATGAAACTAAACTTCTCCTTCTGAAGAGTTTGTGAAATTATGCATTTGCCTTTTATCAAGCATTTTATAGAATAGTAATGATATTAATGAATAGTAATATATTTATATAACCAACCAATTAATTATAACTAAGATGTTGGACCCTTTGTGTATATACTGTTACTTTTATTTCATTGCTTATGTAAATGTACAGCCTTTTAACATGTCATTTTAAATGTATTAAGAATATTAATCAAAGATAGTGAGATTGTTGCTTGTTCGGCAGCTGGGGCCCCACTGTCTCTGATCCTGGGGGTAGGGGGTGAGTAGACGCAGAGCCAAACGACACAGACTCTGGGAGGTTGTAAGCAATCTTGTTTATTAAACAGATGGCTGAGGTATTTATGTGTGTACTTTTTGGTGGGCTCTGCTTCCAGCTGCCATGGTGTTACCTGATTGGTTCTGGGTCATATGTCAACAGTGGTCATCTTGAGGGTCCAGTTTCAGGGTCCCCTGGGTCAGGATACTACTGCGCATGTCAGTGATCTTTGTTAGCATAAGGCATGGCCCAGTGTTTTAGTCCTTATATGCCATAGTGAGATATCTGATTTGATAGAAAAGAAATAAAATTTTTATTATTTTATATCTTATAGTTTATCATACTTTCATTTCAGCTTTAATTTTATTTTATCAAAATTGAACTTAATGAGAAGAATAGACCTAGATGGTAGAAATAATACACACTAGCTCACATAAATTAAAATATTCTACTGACTTTATATGAACATTAATTTTATATTCACCTCTTGTAGCAGGAATTTTAGAAGGTCTTATTAATAAAAACAAACCTGGAGCCAGGTATTGGGGTGAACACTGGATGATCAGAGAAACAGAACAAGCCACAGCTACATCACCTCGCCAGTTCCTCAGCTGATCCTGTTTCCTCAGACTGGAAGCTTCTGTGTCCTCATCCCAATGGTTCTCAGCTGAACTGCTGCTCGATAGCCTGAAGCTTAACCAGCTAAAAACTTCTAATTTCCGGTCCTCACACCTTATATACCTTTCTGTTTTCTACCACCATTCCCTGGGATTAAAGGCATTGAGTCACCACGCTTGGCTGTTTCCAATGTGGCCTTGAACTCACAGAGATCCAGAGGGATTTCTGCTTCTGGAATGCTAGGATTAAAGGCGTGTGCTGCCACTGCCTAACCTCTGTTTAATATTGTGGCTGCTCTGTCTCTGACCCCAGATAAGTTTATTAGAGTGCACAATATTTTGGGGAACACAATACCACCACATTTGTTCTTTATTCATTTCTCCACAGATGGTATAATTCTATTCCCCAAATGAGGAAAAGGAACTCTGAAGATGCCATTTATAGCACAACAAATTGTTTTCTTGCCCATTTTGCCACTCTGAATTTTCCTCTGTAGTTTGGCACATTGCCATTGAAGGTTGTCATAACAGAAATTTAAATTCTGTTGTCAAAGTTGCTTAATGAATCTACTGGAAACTGTCATCTAATTTTGGTTAAATTTTAAATAATTTTAATGTGACCATGATATGCTAAGCTGTTGAAATAATCCCTGAGAGCCTGTTCTTTTCTGAAGGGAAATGGAGGAACAGCAGATCTGAGGAAGAGGGGAGGTGGTGGGAGGGTGGACAGAGGGGAGGCTGAGGTCAGAATTATTGAATGAAAGAAGAATAAAAAAAAATAAAAAATGAGAAAAGAAATGTTTTAGCTATACTATTTGCAATTTTGAAATCAAGTAGTTCATATGTAGTTAGTTTATTGTATGACTCCTGTTACACAGAGCATGGATAAAGATCATTCTGTTGCCTCATTGTTATCATTTATTAGTTTGAGTAAATGTCCCAGGATCTCCAATCTGTTTCTTGAGTTCCTTCTTAAAGTTTGGTTCTAATTTTTATCAGATGAGTAAATTAATGTCTAAGTTCATTTGTTCTTTCCAGTGTACTTATGGGAGTTACTTATATGTGCCTGTCCTGTATCTACTATCCCTGAAGGGCTAAATGCTACATTTCTAATTTATATGTACTTGGTACTTTTATATAACCCACAAGGATCATATGTTCCATTTTTATATTGCTTATGCAAAGTTAAATAAATTAAGGAAACTTTCAGCATTATCTTTTAGCTGTGCTTTTTTTAGGTTAAAACATTTTAAATTCTATAATGATTTGACAAATACAAATTGTCAGAATATTGTCAATCTGTATATGTGAGTCAAAAGAAGAGTTAGAAATTAGTAATTAAATATTACTTTTATATGGCATCTGGATAATTTTCTTATAAAATTTGGTAAGTAGTGAAAATCACATGAATTTCACATTTTATTTTTATTTAAGCAGTGTGCAGGGAGATCCATGCTTGAAAAAAAAAATGGTTTCTTAAAAGAGACTGCAACTAGCTGTTCTCAGCAAAGAAATGGTGATTGTTCCCTAAACTGTGAGCACAGTACAAGTTTTAGAAATACAATCCCTGCTGTACTACAGGGAGTCATTAATCATTGCAAAGCACAATTGTCCCTGTTTGGCTCATTCTCCAAATAAAGCCCGAAGGAAATATGAACACCGAGCTATAGGCCAGCATGAGACATTACACACAGTGCTAACACTGGGAACTGCAAAGACACCCCCGCTGAACTGTGGAACCTGGCAGCATTATGGGATAACTCCTCAACCATCATGACCTCAGTGGTGCATTGTATGTTGAATTCATAAGACATCATGTTATAAACATACCATATAATTCAATAAATACAACAGAAGTTATTTTGCTAGTCAACAGATATATGATCATGGAAAAAAATGATGTTATTAATGTAGCTATTGAAATATGCAGTATTTTGATCCACATCTACCAACATAAATATATTAATTTTACCTATAATGTACAGACAAACTTTAAACCATGTAAGTTTATTTTACTTTAAATTTTTTTATACAGTGTCAGCACAAGAGAGAAATGGCTTTTGTGGAACTGTTCTTTCTTTTCTTTGATTTTTATTTTGTTGGGAGCATGGTCTGGTTCTGTAGCTAAAGCTGTCCTAGAACTCAATATCTAGCCCCCACTAACCTTGAAATTGCATCATACTCTTTCCTTAGACTTCTGAGTGCTAAAATTATAGGCATGTACAACCATACTCAGCTAATAAATTGGGTTTCAAACAGAAATTTGGGGCTCAGTTGCATGGAATACTCTCTTGTGTAGAATCCACAACAATAAGTGAGAAATCAACATTCTGTGCACTTATGTTCTACACTGGAGGTAAAATTATAATGCTGATTTCTTAGGACAAGTCCAGTAGAAATGAGTCATGACTTGTAAAGTTCTTATTGGTACAGATTGTCTCCTTGTCAAGCAGTCATTGGACATTATTTCCCTTCCCTCACTTTGCAGTTAAATTATTTGTGTTAATATTTTGCTGAGGACCTCTTTTTACTCCCAAGTTATACTTTTTTTCTTATTTAGAGAGAAATGAGTAAGCGGTGCTCATCTTCTTGAAGTAATCTGCTACATTCACTGCCTGGAAATGACAAGATAGCTTTAAATTTATTGAGAAAATGTGAAGTAATTAATGAAGGGTAGGTTGACCTATTTCCAATGTGAATGTAAAGCCAACTGCTTTGTGTGAAAAGACAATTAGAGTTGCTGGGACCAGGGATGGATGGAATACAGGGACAAGTGGCCAAACGAATGGAAATACATGAACTGTGAACCAATGGCTGAGGGGCCCCCAACTGGATCAGGCCCTCTGAATGGGTGAGACAGTTGATTGGCTTGATCTGTTTGGGAGGCATCCAGGCAGTTGGACTGGGTCCTGTGCTCAGTGCATGAATTGGCTGTTTGAAACCTGGGGCTTAGTAGAGATGCTTGGCTCAGCCTGGGAGGAGGGGACTAGACCTGCCTGGGCTGAGTCCACCAGGTTGATCTCAATCCCTTGGGGAGTCTTTGCCCTGGAGGAGATGGAAATGGGGGGTGGGCCGAGGGAGGGGGGCGGGGCGGGAGTGGGGAGAACGGGGGAATCTATGGTTGATATGTAAAGTTGAATTATATTGTAAAATAAAATAAAATAAATTCAAAAAAAAAAAAAAAAGAAAATTAGAAGTCAACCTCTGGATAAGACTAAGTGAGTAAATAAATAAGAGCTACTGTGCTTAGTAATAAATAACAGGAGCTTACAATGATGTTTTTATTTCATTTCAATATAGCAAGAGTAATTTCAACCAAGAAATGTCTGACTGGATACAACTTTAATCTTAGCTTTCACATTTGCCTCATGCTTACCTCACACTTTCATGTAGATCATAGAAACTAAGCACACTTTTATTTGAAATAAGGATAAACATTAAACAAAATTATCAGGTTACTGAAGACGTCTTGGGTATTGAAAAAAGTTCACTCAACTTGTTCTGAAATTTTTTTACCCAGTTCTAGACATTTCATGAGATTGCATAACACAATGTGATTATAGATAAAGAAGTCATCATGATTGTCCAAGATTAACTGAGTCACATGAAAGCATTAAAATACACCATTGATTCCATAGTTTAGTATACTTCATAGACTAAATTTCACGTAGGCTTCCATAAAGATGGTATTTAATAGAGACTTCCTCTGTGTTTTTTTTCATTGCTTTTATTGCTATGCATTTTTCAGGTCACTTATTGAAGTTATAAATTTAGATTAAAAGTTTTATTTGTAAGAGATACTATATTTCCAAAATGCTTTTGAACAATAATATGTTGAAATATAATGTAGAGGGTTCAATAAATTTCTTATAGTCTTGATATTTTACACTACAGCATTTTGTCTTATCAAGCATTTTTATATAATACATACATAATGTTAGCTTATGGAATTATACTCACTTGTTTATTATGGTCACAATTTTATAACATTTATAAGATAATTATTTTGTTATTACATTTGTATTTTTTTCTGAATTTTCATTCATTTTTTCCCAATAACTAAATAATTTGTAAATAGAATATGGATTTTTATTTCAGTATATTGAAATGGATTTTCACTATAATTACATTGATTTGTTTGCTTGAGTAATAAATTCTTGCCTTTTGAAAATATTCTTATTTGTGCTCTGAATATAGTATCTCACTCTTGAAAAATTGAGGTAGAGATCATGAAATTGCATTTTGTAAATTTAAGATTTTTGTGAGAACATAAGAATTTGACAAAAAAAAAAAACCAAAAACAAAATAGAGCAAGCTGTATTCCTGGGATTGTGATAGAAAATGATGGATTAAGAGGATTTGTATGTTCAAAATGTATAATCATCTGATACAAATAAAAGGTATACAAAGGAGCTGATTCTAAGAAGGTGTCTCACCTTAACCAAATTGAGAATACAGTTCAATTCAGTGGACATGTTATAGATTTTGCATGTATATGAATGCACCTTTTAATAATGCTTAACTTCAAAACAAAGATAGTAACAAAATCATGCCTCTTATTTGCATGACATAAATATATCTATAAAACCAAAACCATGTATACCCTGTCTTTCAAAAGGGCACATTAAATCCTTACACCTCTGCCACTCACCTTTGGATACTATTTATTTCTTTGCATTCAGTCATGTTATACTATCCCAGTATAATCACCATCCAAGTGACTAGAATAAGATGAGCAGGGGTCACATAATGGGTTATGTTCTTTTAATCTGTTCTTTTGCGGAGATGTTCCTTTTTTTTTTTGAGCTGAGGACTGAACCTAGGGCCTTGTGCTTGGTAGGCAAGCGCTCCACCACTGAGCTAAATCCCCACCTCCTTATCTTTATTAGTAGAAACTTTGTATCTACCTATTGGTGCTATTAAAAGGAAGATTAGCATAATACCCATTCCACAGCCACCTTATCACTAATTTCCCAATTATGAGTCCTAACAATATAATTAATTCCAATTATCTAAATTGTTGTTTACTTTCACCACATAACCTTCCAAAAGATTATAGGCCACACCAATTTTCAACCAAGATCCTGCCAATTAACTCAAAAGTATTAAGTATTATCTCATATCATGAATTTCTCAATTCATTATGTATTTTCATCTCCTTTGCTACCTACATCTACGGTACCTTTTAGTTCTGTAAAATACAATAAGCCTTTAATAGTATAAAAATTTCCATGAATAAACAATTAAGTAAACTAATGGCTTCTTTTATTATCAATCTTAACTGCTTATTCTAAGAGATAGTATAATAATTAATGTTATTGTGCAGCACTTAATCATTTATATGTATCTTTTGCAAAAAGTATATTATGTATGCTGCTAAACAAAACAGATATACATAAAGGTACTTGAATTACTATGTTTCATATATAAAATAATTGTTATACTTTATATTTTGTTATATTATAAAAATATTAATGCAAGAAAGAAAATAAGTCTGAACTAAATTTTTACATAATAAACTGTACTCCCTGGTTTTCTTAAACTATTTTATTTGTCCTTAAATGATGAAATCTGTGAACATCTACATGCCCTATTTATGGAAGAAATAATGATTCCATATTAATTAAGCTGCCGTGCAACGAAAAGTTACTTTTCTCCCATTGTGGTGATATACTGTGTACCCTAATAAAATCTGCCTGAAGATCAGAGAACAGAACAAGCCACTAGATTAAATATAGAGGTCAGGCAGTGGTGGCACACACTTTTAATACTAGTACTGGGAAGCACACGCCTTTAATCACAGGAGGTGAAGGCTGGGTGGAGAAAGGTATACAAGGCCTGAGGAGACAGGAACTAAAGGCATTTTGGCAGAAGTGTCCCTTTGGGCTAGAGGCTTTTCAGGCTGAGCAGTTGGTGAGGTAAGAGGGGGTGGCTATGGCTTGTTTCATTGTCTCTCTGATCTTTCAGCATTTACCTCAATATTCGACCCTTGTTTTTTTATTAAAAGACCTTTTGAAATTTGAGCAACACCCCAACACACACACACACACACACACACACACACACACAAAGAGAAATGAAGGTATTTAGAGACAAAATGTTTCCCAACAACACCAGAATAAACTTTGTACCTTTTAATCCACCCTAAATCTCACTCCACATCCTGTTTTCTGAAATGCTGTCAGGGAGAAGGAGTTTGGAGAACGGAATTAGAATCTACCTCATTTTCTTTCTATCTCTTGAACAGGAGGGCAGAGCAGCATGGGTGCCTGCCTTTCGCACCCAGCTCTGTCACCACTGAACTCTTTTCTACATAGAGCCTTCTCTTCACTTTTGATATTCAGTAAAGTTAATTACATGCTGATGCTCACTGTTTTTTTCTGTCCCTAAAGAATGATTTTCCTTTTCTGCCCCTGTAGTTCATCTACCAGTGACCCTTGGACTGCACATCCTGCCTGTCACAGTGTGTCCAGACTCCATCACTTCTGTTCGGTCATATCATTAATAAACTGAATCTGCCCTGCATTTGTTTCCATGCTTCTGGAGCTTTCTCTGATAAATGGTATCTCAAATGTTTTTGATGAATAAATTATAGATAGAAAATGTGAACCATAAGCTTGTAGAAGGAAATACCATGAGAAACTTAGAAACAGATAAAAATAAAAATAAGTTTTGAAGAGCTCAAATGTGTTTCAGAAGTATTTTAAAAATTTATTTTTTAAGGTTTTAGGCATAGTATTTTTATAGACTTAATGCTTGAATATCTTAGTGCATTATTATAATTTAAATTTTCAGCAAACTGGTTACATACAAAATCAATACTAAAATTAATAACTTGTCCATATACCAGTAATAAACACCCTGTAATAAAGATCATACAAACACATTTACAATAGCCTCAATAATTATCTCCAAATAAAACTAACCAAGTTTAGGTTAAAGAC
>CABHPP010119857.1:11135-48230 GCA_902168425.1 Peromyscus attwateri | reverse complement strand
TCTGAAACTGTAAGCAACCACCAACTAATGCTGTCATTTATCAGATTCCCATGGTCATGGTGTCTTGTCACAGCAATAAAACAGTGACTGAGTCAAGACTGATATGTGGAGTGTGACAGACACTGGTATGAGGCTAATTTGAATATTGATTTGTCTACTCCAGAGCAATGCCCCAAAATAGCAAAGCTACTTCCACCCTCTAGCAAAGAGGACCCTGGAAGCCTGTCGATCATTCAACTCAAGGGCACTTGTCACTCAACAACAAAAGCACTTCTGGTAAGAGGAATGGAAACTTACTCTCATACTGGGAGGCCCAGGGCAATTAGGACAAGAAGCCTGGGCAGTATCTTCATGTGGTCCCCGGACACTGTCAGAAAGTAGGATAAAAATCCTAGGTAGGCATTGACAACACCACCCTGCTCACTCTGTAAAAAGGACTGTATGGCACCTGGTCTGCTCCCAAGGGCCAGCACCTGGCTCAGAAATCTCAGGGTCATCTACACACCTTAGGAGCTCTATAAATGTGGAGAAGCTGATCTTCATGCCTATGCAGCCTTCTCCACAACAGCTATCTACATCCAGAATGTACTCCTGGTCCCTTGTAGGCACTCTGAGCTAGTGGTAGGTCTTCCACTACAGACAAATGTAACAGTATCTGAATTCCATTTGAAACAGCTGTGGACGAAATTGATTGACATTCTCATTTCTAGTAGTAGAGTTTTGTGGTTAGCCTTCCCACAATCCCTGGAAGAAAACCTGCTGAGCCTCATTTTCATAGCTGAGAGTACTTGGACTCAGATAGATGAATGACAAGAAGATGAAGATTGGGATTCATTCCCTGCACTGTATTTCTGTCAGATGTATGTGATACATCCAACTCAGCTCCTTATTCTTCAAGTATCACTGAAGAATGCTGAGTTTACCTGTTCTCTAATGAAAATGTGAATAGCCATCGGCTTTTCCACTTACTGGTCATTTCTTGTTTCCAAGTCTTTTGTGAGGACTCCTCAGATCTTTCATTAAGCCTCAAAATGACCTATGGGAATATATATCCAAAAGTTTGAGTCACATTGATGGAATTCCCCGGTTGCCTGGGACAGACTATCTCTCATACATAGTAGACCTAAAAATTTCCAGATCCTCTACCTAGAACCTTAATTCTGGCTTAGTTTCTGGTGATGGAAATTCCCAACATGGAGGCAAGGGATGAAGTACAGTACTGCTCCAGCTCCCCCAGACCCAGGAATCTTGTCAGCTTGTACAGGCATAAAAGAACTACTTATTCGTGGTCAGCATGGTTTATGAACTTCCTGTGCTGCCAACCAAACCACCAGTTTTCCCCAGCTGAGAAACTCTACAGGGGTTATTGAGGTATTGTGGAGAAGATACCACCCTCTTTGGTTTTGACACATAGTCATTTCCAGATGGAAAATTGTAGTACCACAGCTTACAATTTGAGCCCAGGGAAACTTCCTGGATCAACATAAGACACTGATTACCAAATAATGTATCAGATCTCATATATTCAGGAAAACCGTGTCCCTCACATCCAACAAAAGTGAGCCTATCATGTAGGGCAGGAAGTGTTCAACTTCTTCACCAAATGAGAGGCAAGGAGTAATTTCCCCAAGACAGAAGCCCTGCCAACAGCCCTCCTTAAATCAAGGTCACCAAAAATAAAGGTCAATAAATCAGGCTGCCTTCTGAAAACTACCAGAATCCATGTAAGTCTTTGTCATCAGGATGTTTGTATCTTGACAGTGTATGTGTGTTCATGACACAAGTCATGCCCCAGTCTTGTCAGACCATATATCTGAGCCCTGAAATATGAAAATCAGCCTAGTCTTGCAGACTGCTGAAATGATTACATCTCCCTATCACCCCTACTTCAAATGCTGAACCGCCAGGACGCATTGCTATATATCTTGTACACACAAGTAAATGTCTGTACAATAGGAACGTGAGACTAAAGAGTTCCAAGTCCTGACAGAAATGGAAGAAATTGTGTAGTAGAAAGTCCTAAGCCAGCAGCTCAGGGAAGGAGGCAAAGGAGTGCGAGCACCTATTTCAGAAAAGTGGAAAGGAATTTTTTGTTCTTTGGAATACAGCTTAAAGAGAAAGTATACTGTGCTTGCATTCTAACCTGATAGAGTCTATGCCCTGCGGGGAGAGAGCATGTGGAGAACAAACAGAATCCTGTTCAGAAATACTTAAAGACCCCGCGCTTGCCCAGCCCAGCTGCTCGGAGTGCAGTCACTTCTCCACCTCTCACTGGATGGTGATTCCCTCCTTCTGCCTTAGCAGCTAGCCTCTGCCCCTTCTCCAAGCAGTTTCCCTTTCTCTGACTTTGCTTTCCCTGGCCCAGGAAGGAACTTCCTCCCTGGAAGTATAGTGCCCAGCTCTGTCTTCTCAGAGAGAAGAAGGTAGCTGTAAATCCCTAACAAAAGATATAGGACAGAGTCATGTGAGGCTCAGACCCCCACAACTAGAAGTCAGATTAAACCAGACTGGATACCAGGCTTGTGATTAATTCCAAATTCTTCAGTTTTAGGAAAGCCCCAATTTCCAGAATTCCTTCCTAATAGCAGCCTTCAACTAATCTGCCAATCTGTGTCCTGAGATGTCTGTGAGCTGTATCCTTGACATCAGGGAACCCCATGGCCTTCGAGACAGGTCTCCTCCTGGAATCTGAGGGCTGTAGATTCAGGTCACTCCCCTCTTACTGCTTCCACCAGGGTCTTTAGTAGGGGCAGGGAGGAGGAAAAGAAGTAGAAAACTATTCCTAGCAAGCATCTCACCATGTGTTATCATCAGAACTTCTGGCCATGGCTGCTGTGGAATAATCCTTTTGTACACTGTGAAGATTTGTCACTGTGATTGCTTTAATAAAGAAGCTGACTGGCCAATAGTGAAACAGAATAAAATTAGGCAGGAGTGCCACACTAGGAGAATGCTGGGAGTAAGAAGGGCAGGGTCAGCAAAGTCGCCAACCAGGACCAATGGGAACAGGAGATGAATATGCCATGCTAATAAAGGTACTACCATATGGCAGAGGGTAAATAAGGAATATGTGTTAATTTAAAATGTAAGAGTTAGCTGGTAACAAGCCTGATAGAGTTAGCTGGTAACAAGCCTGATCTTTTGGCAGAGCATTTATAATTCATATTAAGTCACTGAATCAGTTATTTGGGAAGCAGCTGCCAGTTATTTGGGAGCAGGCAGTCAGAACAGGAAAACTCTGCCTACTAATGACCCCCAACATGGGGGAAAAAATTCCACCTAAAAACTGAGGATGTTTTTAAAAAAAGATTCTAAAACAGAGCCAAGAGTAGCTTCCTAGTCTCATTCCTCTCAAGCCAGCTGAGATACAGAGAGGCATCTCCTGGTCACTGCCAGTGGGCTTGAGCTGCCAGTTTGAGCTGAGCCAACACGTGCTGCAAGTGTGTTTGGGGTCTTGCTCATGCAGACAGAAAAGTTTGCAAATAAGCAGTAAGGACAAATTCAGACACAAAGAGCCTCTAAACAGGTCACATTGTGTTTAAAAATGTGCATAGGCTTGGGAGAGAAAAGAGATATACAGTCTTAGATTTAAAAAATATAGTTTTAAAATAAACTAACATTCTTTAAAAAGAAGTAGAATAATAAAAAATACAATAAGTCACTTAAAGATGCAAAATACACAGAGAGTCTGGATCTTGGTTTTTATTATGTTATCTTGGAATTTTCTGATTGCTGAGGAATGAAAAATAGCTGCTAAGACACACTGAATTATAAAAGCTGCTAAATTGAACCAACCTATATATTTTAGAGATGTCTTCACTTCAAAATGTACTTACAAAAAGGTGTGTTGCTTTGAGGGGGAGGTTATGCTTTTATTTCCACGGGAAATGAGAAGCCATGGATTCATTCCAGGTTAAATAAAATCAGGTTTGATCAAGGAAAAACCCCTGAAAATCCTGGCTACAAACATAAAGAAATAAACTTCAAAAAGCTGCAAGATACATGATATGTGTTTTGCCTGCTCAAACACATAAGAAAAAAATCATCTTTGGCTGACTTATGTACAATGCACAGTCAGTATATTCTTGTATTAATGCAGATACGTGTATTACCTTTAAAAGCTGATGTATTTTCAGAGCAAGGGGACCAGACACCAATGAAAACAGATGGCCCAAGTGATCCAGCACCTCAGAGTGCCTCTGTTGCAGTTTCCTCAGAGTTCTACATCCAGAACAGTTTCAAAGCTGCTGCCTGAGGTGATCCAGCCTCATAGACTACTACAATTAAGACTTAGCCAATATCCTAAATTGTCTCAGGGTCCAAAGATTACCAGTGTCCTCAAACAACAGGAAATAGTTTAGAAAAAACAATGCCCACATTCCCAAAAAACAATGGTCATGGATGTTTGTTATCATTTAAGGGGGGAGGTTGATTGTTATTGGTAATGGTCAGGAAAAAAGCTGAACCAAGATTAGATTCAGGGATCTCGCTCTAAAAAGAAAAAGAGAGATACAGAAATGATAGGATAAAAGGGTGGATTATTGAATTTACTTTTAAGCCAAAAAAGCAACTACTAGTCTTAAATATTTTACATTGGTATGGGTTTTTGTATATGGATACAAATTTAAGGTTATCCTCCTCATTATGTACCTTTGTTTCTATTTTTTGCTTAAGGTATTACCCATACAGCTTGTACCTACACCACATGTCTAATTATGCATTGTGAAGTTTTAGTACTTAAAAGCTATTCAGGATAATAAAGAAATAAGGCTAATAGTCACTCATATCTATCAAGCTTATAGTCATGTTTTTAGGTTTTCTAGGTATACAGAGACATATTTCAGATAGGTAAGTAATCTTCAAACACTTCAAAGGTCTACAGACTATGGCATTTAAAATATTTTAATAATTTAGACTTTTCTTGACATGAGATGCTTCTGCTCCTGGCAGCACTGATCTACTTCTGAAGAGAATGATGGGCATCATTGAAGAAACTCCATATGGAGTTTGCTTTCTTTGTGGCAAAAGTTAGCCATTAAGGCAAGAAACTGCCCTTGCCTCTACTGCTGGCAGTATGTTGTCCAAACTGGACAAGCAGGATACAAAGAAAGGCAATTGCCAAACTTTGTCAAGACAGGGTAGGACAGTCCTTCAAATTTTCCTGCTTCTGAAAGAAAGATGTCAGATATTCTAGGCCTGTAGGCCAAAGATGGATGCCCCAACATTATAGAGGCACCTTGGGTGAATGTCCAGGCAGCAAGCTGTTTCTGTCATTTTTCACATTTTTTGGAAATCTCTTGCTTACACTTCCTGCTTACTCAAGCAATATTATTTCCTTCTCAGGTCTTTGATGGAGTTGAAGACTAGGTAGTTGTAATTATAGTTTTCCTTAGTTAGAATAAAAAAGTAAATCAGATGTAAAACTTTAGGCTCACCAAGATAAGATAGATAATAGAGTATTTTCTCTAATTTTGCCAAATACAAATGGACTGGATATTGTAACTGTAGTGTATACTTCATAACTGTTTTTCTTATATATAACTTTACTATGTTAAAGTTAAAACCTTCCTTTTAATTAGACAAAAAGGGGGAAATGATGTAAAATAATCCTTTTGCACACTGTGAAGATTTGTCACTGTGATTGCTTTAATAAAGAAGCTGACTGGCCAATAGTCAAACAGGATAAAGTTAGGCAGGAAGGCCAGACTAGGAAAATACAGGGAGTAAGAAGGGCAGAGTCAGAGGAGTTGCCAGCAGGACACAGAGGGAACAGGAGATGAACGTGCCATGCTAATAAAGGTACTGCCACATGGCAGAGAATAAATAAGGGATATGTGTTAATTTAAAATGTAAGAGTTAGCTAGTAACAAGCCTGATCTTTTGGCAGAGCATTTATAATTTATATTAAGTCTTTGAGTCAGTTATTTGGGAAGCAGCTGCCAGTTATTTGGGAGCAGGCAGTCAGGACAGGAAAACTCTGCCTACAAGTGGCCATATGCTCATGTATCATATACTCCAGCCCATCAAACTGCTTTCTTGAAACTGCCTCCTTGCTAATTCTGGTCAGGGACCTTGGTCTTGAGGCTTGTTCTGCTGTCTTTCTGCACTTCTTTGAAGATGTTTACAGGTAACTTTCCACTCTATGCTTCAAAGGCACCTGAGTTGCAACCCTTTGATGTGGAAATGCTCAGAGCAGGGATCTGAGCAGCAGTCTCCCCACTTAAGAGGGCACTGACAGCCATTGTGTTCTCTTCACTGATGGGCCCCAGCATACTTCAGGAATGGTCTCTCCCTGAACGTAGTCTACCACATCCTGGTGTCCTAAGCAGGAGACACACTCAGTGAGCTCCACCCTCTTCAAGAGCAGGGAGTCCTAAATGAAAGCTTCATGGAAAAACTGGCATCAAAGGAATCATCGACAGCAGTTGATTATGATGCCAGAAACCACCTTGTATTTTTCTTAAACACATGGCAATGCCCTCATATCTGGACTTCTATTTACAACTAAATATTTTTCATTCATGACTAATACTTAAATCCTTAAAATGGGGATGATTTGTGAGCTTAACCTTGGGAAGAGCAATTCAGGAAGAGGAACTAAACAGAACATTTCAATTTGAAGTCAGGACTTGAGAGAAATAATCCAAGGTACTTAGGTATGTTAGTAACCCAAACAGGAAAGGAATAGGTAGGGCCCTGAGGTGCCCATTACAGATGAAAGAACACCTACTGATTGACAGGTAAAATATCTTGAGGCAAGAGTGCTGCTGCCCCAGGTTTGCTTCTACTGATGGAAGCGGATGCAGAGATCCACGGCCAGGCCCCTGGTGGAGCTCCAGGAGTCCAATCGGCGAGAAAGAGGAGGGATTGTATGAGCGAGAATTGTTGAGACCATGTTTGGAAAAAGCACAGGGACAAATAGTCAAACAAGTGGAAACACATGAACTATGAACCAATAGCTGAGGAGCCCCCAACTGGATCAGGCCCTCTGGATAAGTGAGACAGTTGATTAGCTTGCACTGTTTGGGAGGCCCCCAGGCAGTGGGACCGAGACTTGTCCTTGGTGCATGAGCTGGCTGTTTGGAGCCTGGTGCCTATGCAGGGACACTTTGCTCAGTCTGGGTGAAGGGAGGAGGGGACTGGACCTGCCTTAACTGAATCTACCAGGCTGGGCTGAATACCCAGGGGAGTCCTTGCCCTGGAGGAGATGGGAATGGGGGGTATATTAGGGGGAGGGCTGGAGTGGGGGCAGGAGGGGAGAGGACAGGGGAATCCGTGGCTGATATGTAAACTTAAATTAAATTATAAAATAAAAAAAGCACAAAAAAAATTTAAAAAAAGAATTACAGAAAGTGATCCTTCCACAGGCAAAGTGATCCAGCCACAGGCAAAAACTGTGGCTGGTAGGTAATATACTACTCAGTAAAAGCATAATTACAGTAAACACACACTTTGCATAAATTATGTAAATATAATTGCTACATGTAAATTAGCATTTCAGTTTTTGTTGTAATGATTAGGAACTCTAAGTCAATGAGATGCCTTACTTTTGAGGAGAGAGATGTTCCAACTTGACACAGAAAACCTCCAAGGAGAGACAGAGCGTGTTATTTACCTTTTGGTTGTTGCTATAACACAGTAACAGATATAACTTAGGAGAGTGAGGATTTCCGGCTCATGACTAAGGATTACAGAACCAAGGAATACATGGTGGGAAAGGCATGACAGGGAAGGCATGGTGGGAGAAATATCTCTAGTCTGTGGCAACTGGAGGATGAGGTTGCTTGCTCCCATTTCAGCTGATCAGAAAGCACAGCACTGGGATGGGAAGTGTGTCTCACCTATAACCCTTAAAGATACATCTATACCCAGAATCCTACTTCATCCAACAAAGCCCACAGCCTCCCAAAAGCACATACTAGCTAAGGACCAGGTGTTCACAACATAGACTGTGGCAGATACTTCACATTCAAGCCATAAGACAAGGCCTACAAAGCAGAGTCATGAGAATGGCCAAATAGAGGTCTCTGAGGGCTGAGAATGGTAATGAAGAGTCCTGCCTAGTAACCAGCGGAGTGTGAGGGGAGATTCTCCCCAAGCCACGCTTACATAGAGAACACAGTCTTGCCAACATAGACTGTAGACAGCTAAAATGTGACTAAATGCTATATTTAAGCCAGGCCAAGATTCCTCAGAGCCACAGAAACTATGAAATAATAAGCATGTGTGTTTCCTGGCTCCTAGGACTGTGGGCAATTGGTACAAAACAAGAGAAAACGCATATGGTAGCAAATTATAAGCAGGCCATTGTCAGCAACTTAGAAGAATACCTTCCTACTTACCATCTTCATAATCATACAAAGGTTAAGAAGAGTGAAGTTATTTTTAAACGTCATACCTGTCTAGAGGTACTGGCACACACTTGCAATTCCGGCCCTCAGAAGACAGAGGCAGGAGCATCACGACTTGGAAGTCTGCCAGGGACACAAAGCAAGATATTGTGTCAATAAACACTGCTCAGGGCTAGGTAGGCAGCTCTGCTGATAGAGAGTTTGCCTGGCATGCATGAAGAAGCTCAGTTTGATTCCAGAACTGTAGCATGAATCTTAAAAGGTTCTTATTAATAAAATCAAACCTGAGCCGGGTATTGGGGTGAAATGCTGGAAGGTCAGAGAGACAAAACAAGCCACAGCTATCTCACCTCGCCGGATCCTCAGCTGGTCTTGTTTCCTCAGACTGGAGGCCTCTGAGTCCTCATCCAGAATGGGTCTCAGCTGAACTGCTGCTAGAAGCCTGAATGCTTAACTAGGCCAATGCTTTTCCAGGCCAAATGCCTACCCAGGCCAAATGCCTATCCAGGGCAAATGCCTCTCTAGGGCAAATGCCTCTAGTTTCTGGTCCTCACGCCTTATATACCTTTCTGCTTTCTACCACCACTCCCTGGGATTGAAGACTTGCTTTCTGGGATTAAAGGCGTTGGTCACCATGCTTGGGTGTATCCTTGAACACATGTATTTCTGCCTCTGGAATGCTAGGATTAAAGGCATGTGCTACCACTGCCTAACCTTTAATATTGTGGCTGTCCTGTTCTCTGACCCCAGATAAGTTTATTAGCGTACACAATATTTTGGGCAATACAATACCACCACATTTCCTCTCTTTTTGTCTAAAATTAAAAAAGCTTATAACTAATACAAGAAAAACTATCCAATAAGTATATATAATACATATAGTCAAGATTACATTAACGATGTCTAGTCCATTAACATTTGACAGATTCAGATAAAAACTCCATTATATATATATCCAATGTCCAGTCCAGTAATATTTGACAAATTCAGACAAAAATTTTTCATTACTTATCCTATTTAAAACAAGCAGTTCCTTTTTAAAAGTAGATTCCATAATCTCCCTTTTTATCTTATCACAGAACTGCATAAATCTGACATGGGGGTGCATGTCTGTCATGCAAGCACTTGAGAAGGAGAGACAGAGTGATCTGCAATTCAAGGACATCTATAGTGAGTTTGAGGCTAACCTAGGATACATAAGACCTTATCTAAAACACAAAAAAAAGTGTAACTTCAGTAAAATTAGAAAACAATATTTAAAGTATGAGTTTCTAGTCAAATAAGATAAACAAATTCAGAATATCATGTGACTACCATAATGAAAAATATATGACTATATAAATAAATACATGCATATTGAACCCAAAAAAGAAGGCATCAAAGAATATAAGCAAAGGACTATTGAAAAAATAAGAAAAGACCCAACAGAATTTTCTTTTTTAGTGTTTTAGTTCTAATATATAATGGAGAGTTCTAGTCTACTCCTTTCCATTTGGCACTCTGTAGGCCTGTGATACCTGGATGGGCATCTCTTTCATTAGGTTTGGAAATTTTCTGCTATAAATTAAAATATTCTCTATGCCCTTGGTGTCTTATTCTTCTCCTTCTTCTATGACCATAATTCAAAGGTTTGTGGCTTTTTTTAAATAACTCTCCCCTGTTTTGATTGTGTTTCCTTTCTTAGACCCAATTCCTCTACTTCATCTTCTAGTGTGACATACTGTTTTCTATGTGACCCATCCTATTGAGGAGGCTCTCCACCGGTGTTTTTATTTGGTGTATTACATTTTTTATTTCTAGCATTCTTTTAGTTTGAGTTTCTTGAGTGTCAACCCACCCTAGCCAATGAGGCTAAGTTTCTGCAGATTGAAGGAAAGGCCACAGGTCTGCATGGGGTAGCCAGAGGACTCCAAGTCTTTGAGCTCAAGAATAGTGCAAACAAAGCCCTTCTCATTTTTACTATTAAAGCAAGCAAAACATGGAATGTTATAGTTAGCTTAAGAGAATACAAGGACAGCGAGGGAATACACCTGATGGTGTGTCTTACCATCTTTGGTCGTGTGAAAAGAGCCAAGAATATTCCTCCCAGGCCTTTGCCTTTCCCACAGAAATAATGTGGACATACCAGGGCATTCTCTTCATGTCCTTGATTTCAAGTGCGTTTGCTTATCATAGCTTATGCAATTCTCTCTAAAAGGCCACCTTGTGGAAAGAACATACTGTATTCTGCTCCATCCATAGTTCACAGCCTTCTTTTTTTTTCTTTTCTTTTTTATTAAGAAAATTTTTTATTCATTTTACATACCAATCAAAGATTCACCTCTTCCTTCCTCCCACCCCTTCAGCTTCCCCATCCCAACACACCCCCCTATTCCCTCCTATGTTGCTAGAGAGGTCCCACCAAGCCCCGCAGTTCCACAACCCACGTACAAAATAAACACACAGACGCTTACATTATTTAAACTGCTTGGCCATTAGCTCAGGCCTATCATTGTCTAGCTCTTACTCTTATATTTAGCCCATTTCTATTAATCTCTACTTTGCCACGTGGTTCGTGGCTTACCGGTACCTTACATCTTGCTTGTCCTGGTGGCGGCTCCAGGCAGTCTCCCCTCCACATTCCTGTTCCCTCAATTCCCCTCTCTGTTAGTCCCGCCTATACTTCCTGTCTGGCTACTGGCCAATCAGTGCTTTATTAACATATTTGTCATACAGAACATCCCACAGCACTCCTACAAGAAAGTAAAGCCTCACATGGAGAGGTACATTTAGTAGAGGGAGGTCCAAGCCCCTCCCCCTGCCTCAAGGCTGTGCAAGGTGTGGCATCATAGGTAATGGGCTCCAAAAAGCCTGCTCATGTACCAGGGATGGGTTCTGCTCCTGCTGCCAGGGGGACCCCTAAGCATATCAAGCTACACAAATGTCTCCCTATGCAGAGGGTCTAGCACAGACACTGAAAGCAACAATTAATAAATGGGACCTACTGAAACTGAGAAGCTTCTGTAAGGCAAAGGACACAATCAATAAGACAAAGTAACAGCCTGTAGAATAGGAAAAGATCTTCACCAACCCCACAACTGAAAGAGGGCTGGTCTCCAAAATATATAAAGAACTCAAGAAACTAGACATCAAAATACTGAACAATCCAATTTAAAAATGGGCTACAGAGCTAAACAGAGAATTCTCAACAGAAGAATCTCAAATGGCCGAAAGATATTTAGGGAATTGCCCCACATCCTTAGTCATCAGGGAAATGCAAATCAAAATGACTCTGAGATACCATCCTACACCTGTCAGAATGGCTAAGATCAAAAGCACTGATGACAGCTTATATTGGCAAGGATGTGGAACAAGGGGAACACTCCTCCATTGTTGGTGGGAGTACAAACTTGTACAGCCACTTTGGAAATCAGTATATCGACTTCTCAGAAAATTGGGAATCAATCTTCCTCAAGACCCAATGATACCACTCTTGGGCATATACCAAAGGCATGCTCAATCATACCACAAGGACACTTGCTCAACTATGTTCATAGCAGAATTATTCATAAAAGTTAGAACTTGGAAACAATCTAGATGCCCCTCAACCAAAGAATGGATTAAGATTTTGTGGTACATATACACAATGGAGTACTACTCAGCAGTAAAAAACAACATCATGAAATTTGCAGGCAAATGGATGGAACTAGAAAGTATCATCCTGAGTGAGGTAACCCAGACTCAGAAGGACAAACATGGTATGTACTCACTCATAAGTGGATACTAGATGTAAAGCAAAGGATAACAGACTACAACCCACAACTCCAAAGAAGCTAGGAAACAAGGAGGACCCAAAGAGGGATGTATGGATCACCCTGGGAAGGGGAAATAGATGAGATCTCCATGAGTAAACTGGGGATAAGAGGTGGACAATGGAGGGTAGGAGATTGGGGATGAGAACATAAGGGAATGGGATGGTCAAGCTGGAACAGGAATGGAGTGGGAGAGCAATGAAAGAGATACCATGATAGAGGGAGAAATGGAGATAGGGAGAAATTAGGTGCTAGGGAAGTTCCCATGAATCCCCAAGGATGACCCCAGCTTAGACTACTAGCAATAGTGGAGAGGATGCCTGAACTGGCTTACTCCAGTAATCAAATCAGTGAATACTCTGTCATCATAGAGCCTTTCTCCAGTAAGTGATAGAAAGAGATGTAGAGATCCACAGCCAAACACCAGACTGAGCTCCAGGAGTTCACTTGAAGAGAGAGAAGAGGGATTCTATGAGCAAGGGTATCAAGATCATGATGGGGAAACCTACAAAGACAACCAAACCAAACTAGTGGGAACTCATAAAATTTAGATCAACAGCTATGGAGTTCACAGCCTTCTTACACAGGCTACCACAAGTATCCTTTTTTGTTTTGCAGGATGCCGGAGAACAAATGTATAATGCATGCACACCTTGAATTAGCTTTAGCACCCAATTTTGTATATCTTGGACAATTATTGGTAGGTACGCAATTATTAATAATACTAATAGAGCAAGACCAAACAAAAAGCACAATCTGTGTGAATCATTGTAACCAATACACAATGTTACAGGATATTTATCTAATTCTTTGTATATGAAATCTAACTGATCTTGTGTGTTATGTGAGAACTATGAAATATTAAATCAGAACATGCCAGAAAATTGTTTACAGTCAATGTGATCTCTTTATTAGTAAACAATCAACTGCTGTTCAAGCTTGGAGGATTGCTCCTCTCACTTCACCCAGTTCCTGATTTATCTTTATCAGTACGGTAGAACTAACATTAGTAGTTTTGCTGAAAACACATGTGATTTTCCATATTTCCTTCTCATCCCTGTCACCAGTCTGGGTACAGGGAGGAGGAGGAAAGCTGCAGCAATGGCAACAGTGATTGGATCAAACACATGAAAGTTATCATCACCATCAGCAGGGAGAGCTCCTGTGTGCCAAAGGTAATGCGTAGTCTGTTGGAGCAGGAGAGGCACAATATGACCCAGACCACAGTCTCCTCCCAATTCCCTTGACAAAGCTGCAACAGTGTGATTATTACATAGGAATGCCAACATATTGAGAGCTTTCCCAGCCTTCCAGGAAATATTTACAGTTAAGATACAATGGCAAGACACATCATTACAGTTAATGTACAGGCAGTGACATCATCTGTCAACAAATGAAAAAGCTACTATCAGCCCCTCAAGGCCATTAAGTTATGTTAGATGTCTCTTGAAGGCAAAAAAAAGTCTCCCTGGAACCCTGTTTGTGCCAGTTGGAGCCAAACATTTGGGGTCTTGTTTACGGATATAACCTGTACCCTAAGAGGCAAGGTCCTGCCAATAGGAGGGAAGCATTAATACCCTTCTGACGCGTTTAGCAGGCAAAGTTCCCCAAACCAAAAGATTGCAGAAACAATTTGGAGAAACTGATCAGTGTTATTTCATCTGGACTGACGAATGGCATTCTGTCAACTGTATTTTCCACCATCTATTTGACTATAAATGATTACAATATTTTTTGCCTACTTTGTAGGGCCTGTGGTATCATTGGGATAGTTGTAGTAACACTCTTAAAATAACAGGGTTACCCCAAATTGGCCCTCCCATTGTAGCAAACTGCAGGACACAGGCAGCATCACCAGACTTAACATGAATCAGGGTCATCATCACCATCTAGAATAAGTTCAAAGGGTGAGCATGTGTTGCTACTATCAGAGGATTTGTTCAGCATCCTAGAAAAGTTTCTTCCAAGGGATCTTAATTTGAAAAGGGCATTTCATATCAGATTTTCATTTTGTACCAAGGAAACCAGAAGGTTTTCTTCCTGTTTCTGAGATGACACAAACAAATCCTTTATCCCATATATTAACATGAACCTTCACCCAGTCTTGAGAGCCAAAAGCAGACCTCCACACAAGTGTTCTTAATAACAATGGGCCTTATAAGTTATTAGAACAGCAAATTGCCTTTGGATAAAGGCCATTATGCAGTAATGATTCAAAATTTAATGTGCATAATACTCTAGATCAGTGATTCTCAATCTTCTCAATGCTGTGATCCTTTATTACAGTTTCTCATATTGTAGTGATCCCTAAGCATAAAATTATTTTGTTGTTACTTTGTAACTGCAATTTTGCTACTGTTATGAATTATAATATAAATATCTGATACACAGAATATCTAATGTGCAACATCCAAAGGGATCAGGACCCACAGGTTGAGAAATTCTGCTCTAGTTAATCATAGTTGCATTGTCCTATACTCTGATCCCTCATTCCCCCTTTTTATTTTTGTAAATAGCATTTAATGCCACAGTGTTTGTGTTCCACACTGACTTGTCTTGTAGAGTTACATGGTGTGGTGATTTGAATAAGAATGACCCACATGAGATTATATATTAGCTTTGTATTCTTTTTTTTTTTTTTTTTTGGTTTTTCTGAGACAGGGTTTCTCTGTGTAGTTTTGGTGCCTGTCCTGGATCTCACTCTGTAGACCAGGCTGGCCTTGAACTCACAGAGATCTGCCTGACTCTGCCTCCTGAGTGCTGGGATTAAAGGCATGCGCCACCACCACCCGGCTAGCTTTGTATTCTATAGTTTATATATTAGCTATATATTCTAATATTAGAATACTTGGTTATCAGGGAGTGGCACCAATTGAGAGGGACTAGGAGGTATGACCTGGTTGGAGTAAGTATGGCAAGGAGAATGGAAGAGAACAGAGAGATAGCTCAGATGTGACAACTTAGCTATAAATCAAGTCCGAATTTGTTGCACTAAAGCTTGAGAAAAAAAATTCTGAGCCTGTATGAAAATGAGTATTCAGAGATGGGTAATGCCTGGGGGGCACTCACCAACCTAAGACAGAGCACCTGTGTGGCCTGGGCAGGCGTCTCCATGACGGGTAAGGTAACCTGCTGACATCCCACGCAACCCAAGTCAAAAGCTCATTTATTAATAAAAGGGGGACCTGTAGGGCCCTGGCCCCCCGTTTTGGGTAACTGCTGCCTTGCTTGCGCACCTTGACCTTGAGATCCTCCCTATGCCAATTCCTTGCCAAGTTCCACCCTCCTGAATGCTTAAGAGAAGTTCCTTGTCTGTGTATCCTGAATAATGGGCGTTAACAGATTAGAAGCAAGATTGTAAAACATCAGTAGCAAAGTTCTGCCCTCCGGGGTCCTCCCATTGTGCTGTAAGCCTGTATTTAAGATCTCCTCCCCCCTTCAATAAATGACATTCAGCATTTAAAATTTATATATATATATATATATATATATATATATATATATATATATATATAAAATTGAATGAATACTGCGAATGTAATCTATGAATACCACAAATGTGATTAACAACATGAGTGTAATTAATGAATATCATGAGTGTAATTTAAAAAAATAAATTAATTAATTAAAAATAAATAAATAAAAATAAAAAAAATTCTGCACCATGGATGACCCTTCCCTGCTGTGGATATCACTCTGTATGCCGTGAATGTGTTGCTCTGATTGGTTAATAAATAAAATGCTGATTGGCCAGTAGCCAGACAGGAAGTATAGGCAGGACAAGGAGAGAGGAGAATTCTGGGAAGTAGAAGGCTGAGTCAGGAGTCGCCAGCCAGACACAGATGAAGCAAGATGTGAAGGCAGAACTGAGAAAAGATACCAAGCCACATGGCTGAACATAAATAAGAATTATGGGTTAATTTAAGTGTAAGAGCTAGTCAATAGTTAGCCTGATCTAATGGCCGAACAGTTTTAATTAATATAAGCCTCTGTGTGTTTACTTGGGTCCATGCGGCTGCAGGACTGGCAGGTGAGAGAGATTTGTCCTGACCATGGGCCAGGTGGGACACAGGAAAACTTCAGCTACTTCATCTCCTTTTAGCAATATTTGGCAAGGCAATTCAAAATCTTATGTGAACTTTGTGGCTAAACTACAGAACAATCTAAGGCAACAGTTCTCAACCTGTGTGTTTGTTTGACCCCTTTGGGGGTCAACCAACACTTTCACAGAGGTCAACTAAGACCATCAGAAAACATAGATATTTACATTTTGGTTCATAACAGTAGCGAAATTACAGTTATGAAGTAGCAACAAAAATAATTTTGTGGTTGGAGATCACCATGGCATAAGTAACTGTAAGAAAAGGTCACAGCATTAGGAAGGTGGAGAATCACTGCTCTATTGGGATTTCTTTTATTGTTTATTATATAATAAAACTTGGGGACAAAAATAGGGATAAAACCTGAGACAATCACAACAACCATGACACCCACCATCACTATTCATTTCCTGGTTCAAAAAGGGCAGGCCCAAACTTCTGACCCTGCCTCCTCTTCCCCAGGGGCGTCACTTTCTCAAGTCCACAGGGGAACTCTATGATCCATTCCAACCAGCTGAATGTGAACCCTGCATCTTGAACCAACACCTGACTCCATTTGGACATCAGGCCACAACATAGATAAGATTCCCATAACATTTCCCCCTTTTGTTTAATTAAAAAGGAAGGTTTCCAACTCTCACATAGTAAAACTATATGCCATAAGAATAATTATTAGGTATTGTCCAAATAGAAATGAAAGATTTTAACCTTAAAAATGAAGCAATATACAACAAGAACAATTATCAAGTAAGAAATCATTCACAATGTCCAGGTAATTTGTATTTGGCAAAATAGAGAAAATACTCCATTAGCTGTCCTCTCCTAAAGAGTCCAAAGTTTCATACCTAATTTACTTTCTACCATGATTAAGGAGAACTGTAACTGTATCTATCTAGTCTTCAGTTCCATCAAAGACCTGAGAAGGATATAATATTACCTAAGTAAATAGGAAGTGCAGAGCAAGCAACTTCCAAAGCTAAGAGAAATGACAGAAGCAGCTGGCTGCCTGTATAGTCACCCTAGGTTCCTCTGTGATATTGGAGTTTCCATTTTTAGCCTACAGGCCTAGAATATCTGACAGACTTTCTGTGAAGCAGGAATTTTGAAGGACTATCCTACCCTGTCTTGGCAAAATTCAACAGTGGCTTTCTTTTGTGTCATGCTTCCCAATTTGGACAGCATACTGTCAGCAGTTGAGATGAGGGCAGTTTCTTGCCCAAATGGCTAGCTTTGTGACAAAGAAAGTAACTCCAATGTGAAGGTTCTTTGATGCCCATCATCCTTTTATGAAGTAGATTGGTGCAACCAGGAGCATATGTGTCTCATTGTCAAGAAAAGCCTATGTTATTAAAACATTTTAAATGCCTTATTCTGTAGGTCTTTTAAGTGTTTGAAGATTACCTATCTAAAATATATCTCTGTTTGACCTTGAAAACATACCTAATATGACTACAAGTTTGATTGTAATCAATGACTACCTACTAACCTGAATTTTTTTTTATTATCCTACCTAGCTTTCAAAGACTAAAACTTTACATTACATAATTAAATGAGCTGTGTAGGTACAATACCATAAACGGAAATAGAAACATCTGTGTAGTGTAACAAGGATAACCTTAAATTTGTATCAATATACAAAAATATCTTAAACAAGATTAGAAACATATATATAGTATAACAAAAATAACTTTAAACTTGTGTCAATCTATAAAAAACCATATCAATGAAAAACTTTTTGAGATTAATAGTTACTTTTAGGATTAAAGTAATTCAATAATCTACTCTTTTTTCCTATCATTCCTATATCTTCCCTTTTTCTTTTCAGAAAGAGAATCCTGAATTTAATCTCCTTTGAACAGTATTTTATTGACCATGACTGGTAATGACTTGTAACCAACACCCCTGAACAATGACAAACATCCATAATCCATTGAATGACCAAAAGCCATCCACCCCATTTGGAATGTGTGTGTCATGTTTTCTAAACTGTTTCTTTTTAACCTGGGCCACTGGCATCTTTAAGGGACTCTGAGAAATAGAGATAATGGTCAAGTCCTGGGAATCTAGTTGTTGTCCAGTTTTGGTGTGACAGAACACTGCAAGGCTATTTGAAGTCCTAGCTGGAGTAGTCTAAGAGGCTGAACCATCTTAATTAACTGTCCTGAAATTGCCCTGAGCAGTTTGTAATACAAAGCTGATCTCTGGGTGGCATTTGTCAGCTTAGTGACATTACCACAATCCAGGTGGAATCATCATTGTGGGGTCCCATCATCTTTTAGAGACTTCAATGGTCACTGTTAAGAATGTTCATCATTCACTGTGAAAAACTTACACATTTTAAGTGTCATGTGCAGCAGATCTCAGAGAGATTAAGGGACCATAATATTTTAATATATTAAATATCTTTTAAATACATAATCTATTAAATACACCCCGGATGCACAGGCTTAATTCCTAAATACCTGCTTCAGACTCAAGCCTGAAATCATGTACAGGAAACTACATTAGGCCTAAGGTTAAAATTAGCACTCTATATGATCATTCATTTCAAAACAGAATGTTTATTGATCTTGGAAATCTTCAGATAATACTTACACCTTAAGAAAAACTTTAAAGAGTCAAAATAAATCTGAGGGAATATGAGATTAGTGACAATATAATAGTCCTAGATTTTGGCTTTCTTCTGTCCATACCAGGTGGCTCTTCTGATATGAGACAGAGACTTTGGATTTTCTTTTAACAAACATGCTTGGGTTTAGAGAAGGAGAGAGCCACACTCCAACTCCAAAGTCAGCTTTAGTTTTTAACTAAGTTGGGACCACACAAAGACCATCTGCCTAACATGTCTATGGAGAACAGCAAAAAGAAACTTTTTGAAAGATTTATGAAATTTTATCCTGCTGGAAGTCTGTTATGCCATTAGACCAATTCATTCCTTTTCTTGGGACATTTTTTTCCAGATGATTCTTCCTTCTTCAGATGCTTCATTTGTTCAAAGGTCTCCAGATTCCTTAGTTGGATGCTTTTGTTCTCCTGAGAGGACAAAACAAAATGTTGCCCCAACCCTAATTTTGGGGAATTTCCCTTTTGGCAGGTTATATCTGATCAAATGAAAAGTATTTGTTAGTCTTATAAGTTAGTTTAGATTGAATGGTCACTCTGATGAACTATTGCCTCTCCTGATCAAGGGGTCTCTCCTATTCGAATCAAATCTTTTTTTTTTCCCCCACTGGCCAATCAGTGCTTTATTAGCAACACATTTGCCATACAGAATATCCCACAGCACTTCCCCCTTTTTTTTTTTTTCAAAAAGGAAGGTTTTAACCTTAACAAAGTAAATTACATATAATTTGGGAATTTGGGCGTAGCTTCTCTTACTACTTCCTGCTGGAAGGGGGCGCTGTATCTTATGGGGATACAAAGAAAATTTTAGGATCATGGAGTAGTCCGTGAGGGTGTATCGTCTGAGCCAGTTGCCTTGAAATGGTTCTGGATGTTGGATCATCTGAGCCATGGTGTCATCGGAGACCTTTCAGGTGGTCTTGGCTGGTCAAACCTGATGTATCTTAATCTGGAACAAATCCATAGCCTCTGGCTTTCTGTGGAAACAAAATCAGAACTTCCTTTCCAAAGCAACATATCTTTACATCCAAATTTTGAAGTCAAGGTATCTTTAAAATATACATATTGGTTTAACTCAGCTTCCTTTACAATCAAATATCTCTCTGCAGTTAAGAATCCCAAAGACAACACAATGCAGATTCTCTGTGTGATATCCATCTTTACGTGGCTTATATTTTATACTACCTTTACTGTCTCTTTAAAGACTTCATTTTTACACACATTTTAAAGCATTTAAAGTCTTGTTCCATCTGAATCTGTCTTATTGTGAACCTGTTACTTTAAACTGCAGCATTCTAAGACTGAAAAGGTGCTGTGGCTGCTGGCTCCGCCCACCTCAGCTTCCCAACATGGCGGTGATACGTTTACCGTCAGCTCTGGGAGCCTTCGTGGGTCTATGCTTCTATCAAAGCAGCGTTTAGCCCAGAAACCTCTTCTTTTTGTTTTGTGCTAGGAAAGGCTAAATCCACCACGCAGCTTAATGTGCCACTTGCAGAGGCCTCATTCCCGCCATACTGCAGGTCGAGCGCACACGCCAGGAACCCACAAGTAGCTCAAACCAGCAAGCTGCCGCTCATTTGATAGAGATAATTAGGAAGCTGTTTTTAGCTCCGTTTTAGAATCTTTTCTCAGGTTTTAGGTGGAAATTCCTGCCCCACGTTCTGGCGCCATTTGTAGCTTAAGTTTTCCTGCCTGGCCCACAGTCAGGATAAATCTCTTTCACCTGCCAGTCCCACAGCCGCTCAGACCCAACCAAGGAAACACAGAGACTTATATTGCTTACAAACTGTATGGCCGTGGCAGGCTTCTTGCTAACTGTCCTTATATCTTAAGTTATCCATTTCCATAAATCTATACCTTGCCACATGGCTCGTGGCTTACCGGCATCTTTACATGCTGCTTGTCCTGGCGGTTGCTGGCTGGCAGACTGGCAGGCAGTCTCCTTCTGCCTTCCTGCTCTTTTAATTCTCTCTGTTAGTCCCGCCTACTTCCTGCCTAGCCACTGGCCAATCAGTGCTTTATTAGCAACACATTTGCCATACAGAATATCCCACAGCACTCTTCTGCCTCCTTTACATGATTTTTATAGCTCACTTAGACTGTGGAGAAAAGATTTTTAAAAAGTCTTTGTACTAGAAGAAAATTTAAACCGAGAGGTTGATGGTCAAGGTCATGAACTCTGAATCTTAACTTTTCTACACAAACTTCACCTTTCCAACACAAATGAGTTTTCTATGCCTCAAATATGCATTGCCCATCCTGGCCCTCCCATCTAACTTTCCATTGTGCTCCCACATCTCATTCATTCAAGATAGTGACTTTGATTTTCCCGTTTTTTAACTATTTAATGCAGAATCAGGGTAGTGGATTTATGTTGTATGACTTTTCCTGGGGATAGGTGAGTAAGCTTCTATTTACACCAAAGAGGGCATTGATAACAGACCAAATAAAGAGCCCATCTAAGTCTACCTTGACCAATCAATGAGTTTCTTGAGCTTGCTTACAGTCCAGGTGAGGGGTTTCTCACACACACGAGGGTGAAAGTCCCACCCTAGCACTGGTGAGGAATTCATCAAACTTGCAACATTGGAGTCCTGCTGCTCACTAACAGCTGGGGGGGGGGAATTAACAGGTGGTATCCTCCCCAGTATTTCTACTAGGGAATATTAACAGCCCCATCACCATGTGCACAGCTATCACAGGACTAGGGCTGAGGCACAGGACCTTGCACATACTAAGCAAGTCCTCTAGCACTGAGTTACATCTCCAGGTCTTGGTATTTTTGGGACAGGGTCTTGCTATGTAGCCCAAATTGTCTCAGCCCACCTGCTTCCACACCTTCTGAGTGCTAGTTGACAAGCATGTGCTCCTGTCCAGCAAAAAACCTTATTTCTTAATTATTTGTTTTATATTACATAATATCCTTTACAAGAGGCTGCTTTCCACCTTATTACCACCACCTCTCTAATACCGTGTCCTTCTACTATCTTCTGAGATCTTCTCTCTGTAGTATAAATCTTGTGTTTCTGAACCAAGCAGCATATTCATCAGACAGAATTTTATAGCTTAGCACAGAACTATATCATCTCTCTGATGAAAAGGCATAAATAAGCTAAGATCGGACAGGAGTGGTGGTGCATACCTGTAAGGAGGTGAGATGTGAAGATTACAAGCTCAAGGCTTGTAACATACAAACTCAAAGGGGCTGTAAATTCAGTCCCTTTTGGATCCACCTAAGTGTCAATACGCTTTGTGAAATAATGGTATAATTCTCTACGGCCTACAAATCCACAATTAATTTTAGGAAACAGAAACCGTATTTTTTTTTTTCTTACCCGGTATCCTAGTTCATCAAGCTCTCTCTCTAAATCCTCCAGCACAGTCACTACCTCCTCCCCATTCTCCAGGTTCTGCTCCTGCACCCAAGCCTGCAGCTCCCTAGGCAGGATGGTCAAGAACTGCTCCAGCACCAGCAACTCCAGGATCTGTTCTTTGGTGTGGGTCTCGGGTCTCAGCCACTGACAGCAAAGTTCTCGGAGTCGGCCCAAAGCCTCCCGGGATCCAGATGTTTCCTGGTAGCAAAACTGTCTGAAGCACTTTCGGAAGACTTCTCTGTTGTAAGTGTTCTTTTGTAGGCTCCAATCTTGTCTGGTGGTATACTTACACTCTTCTTCCATCTTCATTTTCAAAACTCCATCCTGGTTCTTACAGATCTCCGTATCACCAGTAGATGCCATCATAGCTTAGACAAAAGATTTACAAGTGTCTCAAGTAATAACTCCTTTATGGAGTGAACCACGGCGCTCCTGCGCAAAGATGGGGAATCCAGACGGCGCAGGAAGCGGAAGCTATCCGGGACCGCCACGAAGGCCGGAACGGTGGAGCCGGGCGCTAGGTGTGCGCACTCCCGAATCAAATCTTTATCAGTTTTGATTGTATCCATAGCTTTTCTTCTTCTGTGGAGACAAAAGCAAAACCTCTTCCCCAATATAACACATATCTTGGTTTCTATTCTGAGGTCAGCACATTTTTAAAGTATGCAGGCTGATTCAGTTCAGTGGGGGTTTTTTTCTATTATCCAATGTCTCTCTGCAGCTGTTGTTCCCTTTTCATTAGCATTTAAAATTTTAAGGTTAATAGAGCATTATGCAATCTTTCTCTAGGGGTCTTTATTACCCCTTTCTGTTTATTAAGCATTTCTTTTAAAGTGCAATTAGATATCTATATAACTGCTTGTCCTGTAGGATTGTGTGGTATACCTGTAATATGCTTTATGCTGTAATATGAAAAAAAAACCTGTTTCATTGTAGTGGAGACATATTCTGGAGCATTGTCAGATTTAATCTGTACATGTGAGGAAGGACCCAATTGGGTCTTTTTGTAAATTGAAATCTCTCACTTTTGGGATATTTGTTGTTACTCTCTCCCAAAAATTATTACAAGCTCTTTGTCAATATTCATTTTCTGTCCATAATAAGGAAATTTCAGCATTAGTAAAAGGCACTATAATTTCTGTTGGGTCCACTCCTGTTAATTGATAAAGTCTCAATTTTCCTTTCAGAATCAATTCTGAAACCTTTTCTACATAGGTCTTTTATTTTTACTCTCTGTAGCAAAAATATCCATTCTAAAATATTATCTTCTCTCTGCATAAGAATTCCTGTAGGCAAATGAGCAGAAGGTAGAATGACCAAGATACGATCAAGTTCTGGATCCAAGCAATCCAATGTGCATCCTATAATTTTTTTCTAGCATAGCCAATTCTCTCTGAGCTTCAGTTGATATTTTTCTTGGACTATTTAAGTCCTTATCAGCTTGTAAGGTTTAAAATAAGTTACTTAGTTCTTGAGTTGTTAATTCAATTGTGGGCCATAGACAGTATATATCTCCCAGCAATTTTTGAAAATCATTAAGAGTTCTCAATTCATCTCTTCTGATTTGTACCGTTTGTGGTGGAATTTTTTGTAAACCTATTTTATATCCTAGGTAATTAATAGAATTTCTTCTTTGTATTATTCAGAATCAACTTGTAATCCAAGGCAATATTTTCTTTACTTCTTCAAACATTTTCCAAGGTACCTTCATTTGAATCTGCTAGTAAGATACCATCCATATAACAGTAAATTATAGATCGAGGAAATTGTTTATGAACTATTTTCAGTGGCTATTGTATAAAATACTGATGCAAACTGGGGCTGTTTAACATCCCTATGTGAGAATTTTCTACTGATACCTTTTAACCAGCTGGGAATCATTATAAGTAGGCATTATGAAGACAAATTTTTCTCTATCCTGTTCTTGTAAAGGTATAGTAAAAAAGTAAATCAATCACTATAATAGACCATCCTTTAGGTAATAGAGAAGGCAAGGGAATTCCAGGCTATAAAAAGACCCTTGGCTGAATTACTGTATTTATGGCTCTCAAATCTGTTAACATTCTCCATTTTCCAGATTTCTTTTTAATGACAACTATAAGAGAATTCCAAGGACTGGCTAATTCTTCAATATGTGGAGCATTTAGCCACTCCTGTACCAGCTGTTCTAATATCTGTAATTTTTCTGATGTTAAAGGCCATTGTTCTACCTAGACAGGTTTGTCAGTTAACCATTTTAAAGGGAGTGCCGTTGGTACCTTTGAATGATCACCATCTGTTATGTCTGTACAATCTGAGCAGTCTGTGAGTGCTCTTGTGTATACCTTCTAACATTTCTTTCAGAAGGATTCTCTATTTGATGCCTTGTTTCTGAGAAGGGAGGAATGTTGTTCTGTGTTTTTCATTGCTATTAAAACACATCCCATAAATTCATTGCTATGTTAACCACATATGGTTTTAATTTTCATATCTGTCCCTTTGGTCCTATGTATTCAACCCATCTGGAACTATGTTTTACCTGAGATAAAGTTCCAGTCCCAAGAAGTTAAACATACACCTCCTGAAGAGGACAATCTAGATGCCAGGATTTGGGGGAAATTATGGTTACATCTGCACCTCTGTCAACCAAACCTTCAATTACAATGCCATTTATCCATAGTTTTAGCTTTGGTCTTTGGTCATTTGCTGGGGGATGTATTTCTGTACACTGTGAATATATGTTGTTCCCATCAGTTAATAAATAAGCTGCTTTGTCCTATGGTAAAGCAGTTTAGAGGCAGGAGGAACACACAAGGAGAAAGACAGGAAAGAGAAAGGCAGAGTCTGGAGAGAAGCCAGCCTGTCACCCAAGGAGCAACATGCCAGCAGACCAGTAAAGCCACAGAACATGTGGCAAAACATAGATTAATAGAAATGAGTTAATTTAAGATATAAGAGCTAGCTAGCAAGAGGCCTGCCATTGGCCATACAGTTTGTAAGTAATATTAAGCCTCTGAGTGATTATTTTATAAGCAGCTGCGGGACTATGGAGCCTGGTGGGACCAGAGAAATGTGGGACTGTGGGGCTGAGTGAGACTGGAGAAACATTCAGCTACAACCATTTATAGAAGTTTGGCAAAATACTTGTTTTGTGGTCTCTCCTGAAAATTTTGTCTTACCTACTAAAGCTGTTCTGTCATCCAGAGCAGTATGGTTTTTAACAGCAGACATTCGTTCCTTTAATTGTTCTATGGAGGAGTTTCCCCCTTTGGTGACAGGGAATGATTGAACCAAATTTGACATGGGGGCCTAAGAGAGGCCCCCCAAGGCATTTCCCAATGGCAAAGGGTTCCCTTGCCTATCCCTTGCTGATCTGCATTCATTAGTCCAATGTCAGCCCTGGCCGTACCTTCTGCATACTCCAGAAGGCTGGGGCCTTCTGTTTGGATTATCTCTAGGAAAAAAAAAATTGTTTCTAGGAACACATTGTCTATAATCCCATTTTAGGTGACTTTGTTTGCCACAATTAAAACATCTGACATTTTAATTTTTCCTTAAGTGTTTGGAAATCACTCCTCCTATCCAAGTATCACCATGGTTATGAGATTCAATATTGACTGATTCTTGGATCCATTCCTCTAAGTGTGCTGATCTTGCCTTTTAAGTTCTGATTATACTTTTGCATTATGAATTAGCATTTTCAAAGGCCAAAGATCCAATTAATATTTGTCTGACTTCTGGATCTGATACCATTCTACTCACAGCTGAAGTCAATCTTTGTTTTAAAAGAAATCAGTGAAGGCTTCTTTTGGGCCCTGTATAATTTTAGTAAATTACTCAGTCTTCTTTCTGGCTTCTTCAACCCTGTCCCAAGCATTCAAGACTGCTATACAGCATAGAGCCAAGGTGTCTTCATCATATATTGACTGTCTTTGCAAATCAACACAATCAACCTCACAGAGATTGATCATGGGAAATTTCCCTACCTCTAGCCCTACTTCATTGTTTGATGACCCTAGCTTCATCTTTCCGTCAAGTCTTCCACTGTAAACTGAGGACCAGCTTCCAATATTGCTGTAACCAAATCTTTCCAGACTTGTGGAATAATTCTGTTACTAGTTGCCCATGAATTTAACATCTGCCTCACAGAAGGTGAATATATAACATATGAAACTATTGCTTCCTTAAAGCTCCTCAAATCTAACGCTTTGACAGGATTCCAGTCAGCTCTTCCGTAGCTTTGGGAATACCTGTCATTTGGTGGTTGTTCCCGTATGGTGACTGAATAAATTAAGGTTGGTTTTCTGACAACTTTAGGCTGCTCCTCTTTAATTTCATAATGGAATGGTGAGGGAGGTTCTGCTCTAAATTTCTCTGTCTGTGTCTGAGTATTTTTATTAGTAAGTTTTTCCAAGGCTCATATCTTATCAGTTACATTTTTATTATTTTCATTAGTGAGTATTTCTAAGGCTGGTATCTTACCAGTCACATTTTTATTATTTTCATTAGTAAGTATTTGTGAGGCTTGTATATTATCAAGTGACCTTTTCTAAGGCTTGTATCTTATAAATAGTAAGTTTTTCTGACATTTGTATCTTATCAGTCAGTTTCTCATATTTGGCACAGTTATCAAACCATTTTTAAGGACACAATATGAATCACCAAACTGATAATAATTATGACCAACATTAAGTCGGTCCCAGCTAAGTTGTTTACCCCTCATTTATCTTTTCTATTTGCATCCGGTCCATAGTAGCAGTAAACAGGGCCCCAATTCCCTGCACTGTGATATTTCCAATTTTTAACATGGGAATATTTTAAAATTGTCTTTCCCCTTTCTTTTTTCTTTTTAATTTATATATTTATTTATGCAGTTATTCATTTATTTATTTATTTAATAAGCTACTTCACTCATTTAAAAATTTCCAAGTGTCTTTCCTGCTCTGACGCCAGTGCTCAAAGGACTGGTGGATTGTTGAAAGTAATCAGACGTAGTGACAATGTTCGACCAGCAGGTGGAGCAGGCCTGGCACCAAGGCAATTGGGGAACTGTTTCAGGAAGATCTAGGTACAAGAGAAGTCAGCACTGTGGCTCAGCGAGCTAGGAACAAATGTGTTCCGGCCTGAGGGGTACTGACACCTAGACGGCACAAAGGAGGGATTTGGCCAAGGCAGCCAGGGCTAACTTCTACCCTGGCGCTTGTGCTGCCAATCAGAATTAGCCTGAAAGGGTGGCAGACTGGTCCTCTGCTTCGTGGGAAGTGAAACTAGGGTGGTCACCACAACTGGGTGGCTGTGGCATGGCCGGTCATACCACCCCGGCGTTGTTTAATAACGCCCCACGTGGACACCACACATTGGGATTTCTTTTACTCTTTATTATATAATAAAACTCAGAGACAAAAATAAAGATGAAACTTGAAACAGTCACAACAACCGCGACAGGCGCCGTCACCATCCACTTCTCGGTTTGAGAAGGGCCCACACAACCTTGCAGCCCCACCTCTCTTTCTTGAGTCTGAGGGGGAACTCTATGATCCATTCCAACCAGCTGAATGTGAACCCCACACATCGGACCTCAACATAGATAAGATTCCCATAACACAGCTCTAAGGAAAACTACACCCCAGGCTGAAATCAGGGATATGCTGTACAGATTCTGGCTTTTGATAATGCTAGTTCAGACTGACAGAAGGTTATAGCCCGCTACAAGGTACACGGGGATCTTCAGAAGATTATTTCAGAGCCTGCATAGATGTGGGCTGCCTCGCTTACAATGCTACTGTTCTAGCTGCCTCCCTCAACCAAAAGAGAAAATAAATGAAATGCTTAAGTTGTGACAAAACGAGTCACATAAAAAGGGATTGAAAAAAAATGTTTTTAAAAAGACAGAAAAAAAAGAAAAAGCTCGTAATATGAAATAGGCACCTGTATTTTAAGCCCCAGATGCAAAAAAAAGGAAGGCCTTGGGCTAATCACTGTTAGTCTAAATGTTATAAACTTGTCGAGCATCTAACTGATTACGAAAACTCAGCTGTGGGCCTCTCCCAGGTCCTGGGCCTAACAATGCTGGTAAATGAAGAAAATTAAAATGGAGACATCTTGTAGCTACTCCCGGCAATTTAAAGGTGGCTCACTTAAAGGTAAAACAAGTATTATTTTTTAACTCCCAATCAAACCATCTAAATTTTGCAAACTGGGATAATTTTCCCATTCCCAGCAGGATCTATGGGGCATGTATTGGAAAGAAGCAGTTGAACTCTTAAAGGGTGAAATGTTCATCCAGGTGGTATTGATTCAGATAACACAGGGCAGCTCCATATCATGGCAGCAGTACAAAAAGTGCTCCATCTTCAGGCTGGAAGAAGAATTTCATAGCTGCTTCCATTGCCTTATGTATTTTTGTTCTTCTTAAGAAATTTTTTACTCATTTTTACATACCAACCACAGGTACCCATCTTATCCCTCCTCCTGCTCCTGCCCCCCCCCCGCCCCCGCAGCTTTCCCCCCTGGCCCACCCTACATCTCCTCCTCCAAAAGGGTAAGGGTTCCCATGGAGAGTCAGCAAAGCCTGGTCCATTCAGTTGAAGCAGGACCAAGCCCCTCCCTTCTGCATCAAGGCTGAGCAAGGCAACAAATCATAGGGAATAGGCTCCAGAAAGCCAGCTCATGCACCAGGAATAAATCCTGATCCCACTGCCAGGGGCCCCTCAACCAGACCAAGCTACACAACTGTCTCCCACATGCAGAGGGCCTAGTTCTGATCCCATGCAGGTTCCACAGCTGTCGGTCTAAAGTTCGTGAGTTCCTACGAGCTTGGTTCAGTTGTCTACATAGATTTCACCATCATGATCTTTAACCCCCTCCCTTCATATAATCCCTCTTCCCTCTCTTTGACTGGACTCCTGGAACTCAGCCTAGTGCTTGGCTGTGGATCTCTGCATCTGCTTCCATCAGTTACTGGATGAAGGCTCTATGATGACAATTAGGGTATTCACCAATCTGATTACATGGTCAGGCACCCTCTCCACTATTGCTAGTAGTCTAATCTGGGGTCATCCTTCTGGATTCCTGGGAATTTCCCTAACACCAGATATCTCCTTAACCCCATAATGTCTCCCTATATCAAGATATCTCTTTCAATGCTCTCCCACTCTGTACTTCCCCCAGCTCAGCCATCCCATTCCCTCAAATTGTCATGCCCCCTCCCCTCCCCTCTACTACCCCCACACCCAGTTTATTCATAGAGATCTGATCTGTTTCCCCTTTTCAAGGCGATCCATGCATCCCTCTTAGGATCCTCCTTGTTTCCTAGCTTCTCTGGAGCTGTGGGTTGTACGCTGGTTATCCTTTGCTTTACATCTAGTATCCATTTATGAGTGAGTACATACCATGTTTGTTTTTCTGAGTCTGGGTTACCTCACTCAGGATGATATTTTCTAGTTTCATCCATTTGCCTGCAAATTTCATAATGTCATTGCGTTTACAGCTGAGTGTTACTCCATTGTGTATATGTACCACATTTTATTTATCCATTCTTTGGTTGAGGGGCATGCATCTAGGTTGTTTTTAAGTTCTGGCTATTACAAATAGTGCTGCTATGAACATAGTAGAGCAACTGTCCTTGTGGTATGATTGAGCATGCCTTGGGTGTATGCCCAAGAGAGGTATCATTGGGTCTTGAGGAAGATTGATTCCCAAGTTTTTGAGAAGTTACCATACTGATTTCCAAAATGGCTCTACAATTTTGTACTCCCACCAACCTTGTTCTGCATCCTCTCCAATATAAGAGGTCATCAGTGTTTTTGATCTTAGCCATTCTGACAGGTGTAGGATGGTATCTCAGAGTCATTTTGATTTGCATTTCCCTGATGACTAAGGATGTTGAACAGTTTCTTAGACATCTTTCAGCCATTTGAGATTCTTCTGTTGAGAATTCTCTGTTTAGATCTGTAGCCCATTTTTTTAATTGGATTGTTTGGTATTTCGATATCAAGTTTCTTGAGTTATTCATATATTTTGGAGTTCAGCCCTCTGTCAGACTTAGGTTTGGTGAAGATCTTTTCCCATTCTGTAGACTGTCATTTTGTCTTATTTACCATGTTCTTTGTCTTACAGAAGCTTCTCAGTTTCAGGAGGTCTCATTTTTTAAATTGTTGCTCTCAGAGTCTGTGCTACTGGTGTTATACTTAGGAAGTGTTCTCTTGTGCCAATGCATTCAAGGCTACTTTCTACTCTCTCTTCTGTCAAGTTCAGTGTAGCTGGATTTATGTTGAGTTTTTTTGATCTACTTGGGCTTGAGTTTTGTGCATGGAAATAGATATGGATCTATTTTCAATCTTCTACATGTTGACATCTAGTTCTGCCAGCACAATTTGTTGAAGATGCTTTCTTTTTTCCATTGTACAGTTTTAGCTTCTTTGTCAAAAATCAGGTGTTCATATGTGCGTGGATTAATATCAGGGTCTTCAATTCAATTCCATTGGTGCACATGTCAGTTTTTATGCCAATACCAAGCTATTTTTATTAGTATAACTCTATAGTAGAGTTTGAAGTCACAGATAGTGATACCTCCAGAAGTTGCTTTATTGTAAAGGATGGTTTAAGCTATCCTGGGGTTTTTTGTGTTTCCATACGAAGTTGAGTATTGTTCTTTTGAAGTCTGTGAATAATTGTGTTGGGATTTCGATGGGGATTACATTGAGTCGGTAGATTGCTTTTGGTAAGAATGCCATTTTTATTATGTTGGTTCTATCTATCCATGAGCATTGGAGATCTTTCCATTTTTCTGACATCATCTTTGATTTTTTTCTTCAAGGACTTAAAGTTCTTGTCACACAGGTCTTTCACTTATTTGGTTAGAGTTATCCCAAGGTATTTTATATTATTTGTGGCTATTGTAAAGGGTAATGTTTCTCTGATTTCTTTCTCGGTCCATTTATCATTTGTATATAGGAAGGCTACTAATTTTTTTGAGTTTTTCTTGTATCCCACCATAATACTAAAGGTGCTTATCAGTTGTAGAATTCCCTGGTAGAATTTTTGGGGTCATTTATATATACTATCATATCATCTGGAAATAACAAATTTCAACACCTTCCTTTCCAACTTTTATCACCTTGATCTCCTTTGATTGTCTTATTGCTCTAGCTAGAACTTCAAGTACTATATTAAATAGATATGAGGAGAGTGGATAGCTTTGTCTTGTTCCTGATTTTAGTGGAATCGCTTTGAGTTTCTCTCCATTTAATTTGATGTTGGCTGTCGGCTTACAGTAAATTACCTTTATTATGATTAGGTATGTTCCTTTTACAGAACAGGTAAACTCAGCATTCTCAGGGGTCTTTGAAGAATAAGGAGCTGAGTTGGATGTGTCATAGACATCTGACAGAAAAACAATGAAGGGAAGGAAGCCCAATCTGCCTCTTCTTGTCACTCATCTATCTGAGTCAAGTACTCTCAGCTATGAAAATGAGGCTCAGCAGATTAACATCCAGGGATTGTGGGAAGGCTAACCAAAAACTATACTACTAGAAATGAGAATGTCAATCGAGTTCACCCACAACTGTTTCAAATGAATTTCAGGTATTGTTACATTTGTCAACTGTGGAAGAACTACAACCAGTGCAGGCTGCCCACAAGGGACCAGGAGTACGTTCTGGCTGTAGATAGTTGTTGTGGAAAAGGCTAGCTAGACATGAACAACACCTTCTTCACATTTATAGAGCTTCTGAGATGTGTAGGTGACCCTGAGATTTCTGAGTCAGGTGCTGGCTCTTGGGAGCAGACAGGGTGCCATGCAGTCCTTTTTACAGAGTGAGCATGGTCCTGTTGTCAGCAACCACCTAGGTTCCTTACCCTAAACCCTAGATGTGTCCTGGGACCACATGAACACGCTGCCTAGGCTTCTTGTCCTAACTGCTCTGGACCTCCCTGTATAAGGGTAAGTTTCTTTTCATCTTACCAAAGTGCTATTGTTGAGTGACAAGTGCTCTTGAATTGAGTGATAGACAGGCTTCCAGTGTCCTCTTTGCTAGAGGATGGAAGTAGCTTTGCTATTTTGTAACATTGCTCTGGAGTAGACAAATCACTATTCAAATTAGCCTAATACCAGTGTATTTGACAATCCACATATTAGTACTGCATTAGTGACTGTTCTATTGCTGTAAAAAGACACCATGACCATGAAAATCTGATGAATAAAAGCATTAGTTGGGGTTGCTTACAGTTTCAGAAGTTTATAATCATTTTCGTGGTGAGCACAGCAACACACAGGCAGACATGGCACTGGAGCAATAGCCAAGAGTTCTACATGCTGATCCATGGGCAGCAGGAAGAATGACACTGAGCCTGGCTTGGCTCCACCTAAGTGACTTATTTCCTCCAACAAGGCCACACCTACTGCAACACAGCCCCACCTGCTGAGCCTTCTCAAGTATGGCCATTCTCTAATGACTAAGCATTCTGTGCCAGGTGCAACAGAGGTGAGTAAAGTAGGGAGACCTCCCACTTTGAGGCGGTGACGTTTGAGCTGAGTCTTTATAACAGGTTACAGACAAACTTGGGGACAGCCTTTGACTGGAAGCTGAGGGAGGACACTAAGCTTCATCTGGGAACTCACAGTAGACCTGAGGGCCTAGGGTAAAAGATGCAGAAATCAGGAGCTTGTGGTGAGCACCCAGCACTGCACTCACATGAAGAAAGCACCATCAAATGTCAATAATTCCATCTGCTCATAAAAAAATGAGAACTCAGTTGTAAGTAAAGTGACTCAATCTGAACCTCTGTGTTCTTTTTTCAAATATGGCAAACAGATCCTGCAAGAAAATGAATAAGGGACATACCCTGGGTCCCAGTGTCGGTCAATTCTTCTGCCTAGATGTGTACACTGCTCTGCAGCCCTCCTAGAGGCCCTGTTAAAGTGGAGAGATGCCACTGTGGAGATATTAGGGACAAAGAGACCTCTCCAAGTGAGGATCTCCGTCAAACAAGGTGCTGCTTCCAGGCAGACAGGGTACAGAAGAACCTCTCTAGACTAGTCTCCCCTCTGTGTTGACTATAGTACCTCTCTCAACATCTCTGGCCCAAGCATTCGGATAGAGCAGGAAACCTTACTCTTGAAGACATGCTAATCATGGTTATGGGGCTTAGCCAAGGTATCCCAGCCATAAATGGAAGATTGCAGCTGGGTAGTTCTCTCTGCTACACCAGGATCCTACCAGTTTACATGAATCTCGCAAACACTTTATCATAAACTTTGAGGTCAGCAGAGCAACTACCATGCTCTACTCCTTCTAAGATCTCCTGCAGCCTGATTTTGTGAGTGCCTTCCCACTAAGTTGTGGGAGGCACAGATTCCTCCAAGTTAGATCTTAATTTGTATGATTTCCACAACCTACACAAACCATCCACCTTTCAGAAGAACACTCTTAAGATTCTCTTCACAGCAAATTTTATTCCCACTTCTTCTGGTGACCAATGAGGAACATTTATAGACAAACATACAATACTTTGAATTTCTTCTTTATAAAAGTCTTAGTGTCCAAAGTGGAGAGCTGTCTCAGGAACAAACTGGAAAGTATTCAGAACAAGCTCAGCATCACCTCCACCATGAACACTCAGTCCATCATTTCTATGTTTAAAATGATCCCTTGGATTTACCATCTGATCACTCACAGTGATCACTAGATAACATCTGTGCCTATTGACAGCACTAATAGCCATCTCTCTTCTACCCACAGAAAGAGATAAAGGATCAAAAAGGCATGAATCTCATGATGGAAGATCTTGACACAAATAAAAATGGTCAGTTGTGCTTTGACGAATTTGTAGCCATATTAAGTAAGGTATTGGTTTCAAACAACAAGAAGATCCAGGGAAATGTGTCCTCAGGGGCCTTGGCCATGGTCCTGCAATGGGCCAAGTCTCAGAGAGGGTGGCCATGGCAAATGCCATGGCAAGTAATGAGTAGGCCAAGCCACCTTGTGCATGCCCAAAGCTACAGAGAAGGTTGTGTCACACATCCTTGGTCGTGGAACTGTGGGATGGGAACAATAAAGTCTGTCTCCATCCAAGTGCCCTCCATGACGCTTCTGTCTCCTAGACCTGTCCTTCCCTGAGGCCTGAGCAGTAGACAGGCCTGCTCTAGCTGCAACTCAAGCCCACCCCATATTTCATCACAATGAAATGACCTTCAGCAACTGGTCTGTCTGCTTTGAACTCCTAGGAGTCACCTGTGACCATGAGCCCATCTTGGACTTATGCCCTACTGTTTGAGAGGGAATTCCCATGTTTATACTTTCAATGTGGACCTTGTCACTGCAGAAACAAAAGCAGTTGGTCTACCCTCAACGTGGCAGCCATTTCAAACCTCACCCTGGCCCTTCTTCACTGATCATTGTCCACAAATTCTCCTAAAAGAATTCTGTTTGTCTGAAAGGTTTCCTGAAATGGACCCAGTGTACATTGAGGTGGGTGCCCAGACCAGGCACCCTCGAAGGTTCTGTCCACTTGATAGGACACTGACATCCACTGAGGTCTACTCGGTAATGGGCTCCACCACACTTCAAAGCACGTCTCTCCAAGGACCTGCAGTCTAACGTCCTGGTGACATCATCGGGGACACATTTAGTGAGGTCCAACCTCCACAAGTGTAGGGAATTTGGATTAAGGTTTTTGGAAACACAGTTATCAGAGGAGTAAGGAATATTTGGTGACAATGACAGACCCATCTTTTACCTTTTAAAATGGGTGGCAATAGATTTACATCTGATACTTTAATATAATTTTTGCTATTGTTTTATTATTTGGATTTTCTTCATTTTATTTACATTCTCTTCTATAATATTATCCAATTTTAACTTCATTTTGTACTAGTTGTGACAGATGCCTGTAACATCAGTTGCGGAAAAGGATGAGGGATGAGGATCATGAGTTCAAGAGCAACCTGGACAACTTAGTGCAATTCTGTCATAATATTAAATTACAATAAACGAAATTGGTAGAGTATATAGTCCATCTGTCCTGGGTTATGGTGATATTTTATCTGTGTCCCCTAATAAAGTTTATCTGAGGATCAGAGGAAAACTGTATTAAACATAGAAATCAGACAATGGTAGTACACGCCTTTAATCCTATCACTCAGAAGGCAGGGATCTGTCTGGATCTCTGTGAGTTCAAGGCCACACTGGGAACAGAGACAGGTGTGGTGGTAAATGCCTTAAATCCCAGCCCTAACCATAAAGGTCTGGAGGTCTGTATAGACAGACAGGAAGTGACAGAGCTGGGCAGGAAAAGGAAGTGCTATAGTTGGGTGGAGAGGAAATGAGATGGCAGAAAAGAAAGGCATATAGGTGTGGGCATACAGGAAGTAGCTCTCTTGGAAGACTGAAGGTCGGTGAGGTGAGGTTGGCTTGTGGCTTGTCCTATTCCTCTGATCTTTCAGCTTTCACCCCGATTTCTGGCTCTGTATTTTTTATTAGTAAGACCTTTTAAGATTCATTTTACATTTGGCATCCAACTTGTGTAGTCTAACTCAGAATGCAAGGATGGTTCAACATATGAAAATCTGTCAATGTAATACACCATATAAACAAATTGAAAGAAAAAAAACACATGATCATTTCATTAGATGCTAAAAAGGCCTTTGACAAAATCTAATACTCCTTCATGATAAAGGTCTTGGAGAGATCAGGAAATTGGGCATCAATCTTCCTCAAGACCCAGCTATACCACTCGGGCATATACTCAAGGAATGCTTAATCATACCACAAGGACACATGCTCAACTATGTTCATAGCAGCTTTATTTGTAATAGCCAGGACCTGGAAACAACCTAGATGCCCCTCAACTGAAGAATGGGTAAAGAAAATGTGGTACATATACACAATGGATTACTGCTCAGCAGAGAAAAACAATGACATCATGAGGTTTGCAGGCAAATGGATGGAACTAGAAAATATAACCCTGAGTGAGGTAACCCAGACTCAGAAGGACAAACATGGTATGTACTCACTCAAAAATGGATACTAGATATAAAGCAAAGGGTAACCAGACTGCAACCCACAGCTCCAGGGAGGCTAGCTAGTAAGGAGAACCCTAGGAAGGGTGCATGGATCACCCAATGACAGAGAAATGGATGAGATATATATAAGCCAACTTGGGGGTGAGGGGGGTAATGGAGGGAAAGGGATGGGGGATGAGAGCTTAGAGGAGTGGGAGGTTTGAGCTGGAATGGGAACAGGGTGGGAGAGTAAGGAAAGAGATGCCATGATAAATGAAAACACCATGGGAATAGGGAGAAACAGAGTGCTAGGGAGGTTCCCAGGAATCCACAAGGATGACTCCACCATAGACTACTGGCAGTAGTTGAGAGGGTGCCTGAGCTGGCCTACTCTGGTGATTGGATGGCTGAATATCCTAACTGTCATCATAGAACCCTCATCCAGTGACTGAAAGAAGTAGATATAGAAATCCATGGCCGGGTCCCAGGCAGAGCTCCAGGAGTCCAATCAATGAGAGAGAGGAGGGATTATATGAGCAAGAGATATTGAGACCATGATTGGAAAAAGTGCAGAGACAACTAGCCAAGCTAGTGGAAACACATGAACTGTAGATCAACAGCTGAGGAGCCGCCATGGTACTGGACTGGACCCTCTGGATAAGCGAGACAGTTGTTTAGCTTGAATTGTTTAGGGTCCTCCCAGGCAGTGGGATCTGGACCTGTCCCTAGTGCATGAGCCAGCTCTTTGGAGCCTAGTGCCTTTGGTGAGACACTTTGCGCAGCCTTGGTGCAGGGAGGAGGGACTTGGACCTGCCTCAACAGAATGTACCAGGCTCTGCTGACTCCCCATGGAAGACCTTGCCTTGGAGGAGGTGG
>CABHPP010119857.1:0-11035 GCA_902168425.1 Peromyscus attwateri | reverse complement strand
GATTCTTAACTGCAGAGAGAGATTTTATTTTAGGAGCTGCTATGATAAAAACAACATATATATCTTAACGTTATCTTGACTTCAAAATTTGGATCTACGGATATGTTGCTTTGGAAAAGAGATTGTGCTTTTGTTTCCACAGAAGATGAGAAGCTGTGGATTCCTTCTAGGTTAATATGTTTCCATCAAGGAAGACCCCCTGAGAGGTCTCCAATGGGAGTGATAGCCCAGATGATCCAACATCCAGAACAGCTTCAAGGCAACTGTCTGAGACAATGCAGCCTCACAGACTACTACACTCAAGACTTGACCATAATTCTAAATTTTCTTAGGATCCCCCATAAGATTGCCAACACCCCCAATCAGCAAGAAGTAGTATGAAAACCTATGACCAAATTCCCAAAATATTGTTTATAAATGTTTGTTTTTATTTAAAAGAGGTTGATTATAAATGCAATCTCTTTCTAAAGAAAAAAGAAGGATATGAAATAGAAATGATAAAAAGATAGATTATTGAATCTATTTTGATCTGAAAAACAACTGTTAATCTCAAAATACTTTAAATTGATATGAATTTGGTTTATTAATACAAATTTAAGGTCAATTCTGTTATTCTATATGTATATTTCTACTCTTGTTTATGCAACTCATTTAAAATTGCAATATATCATTAGGAAATACAGATTAATAGTTAGTCATCTATAATGGCAAACTTATAGTCATGTTAGGTATGTTTTCAAGGTCATACAGAGATATATTTCAGACCGGAAATCTTCAAACATTTCAAAGACCTACAGAATATGGCATTTAAAATGTTTTAAGAACTTAGACTTTTCTCAACAATGAAACACATCTGCTCCTGGCAGCACCAATTACTTCAAAAAGGATGATGGGCATTGAAGAAACTCCATAGGAGTTTGCTTTCATTATGGCAAGATTAGCCATTTTGGCAAGAAACTGCTCTTGCCTGGACTGCTTGACATTATGTTGTATAAACTGAACATACAGGACCCATAGGAAAGTAACCACTGAACTTGGCCAAAAAAGGCAAGATAGTCCTTCAGGGTCCCTGCTTCATGAAAGAGTCCGCCAGGCATTCTGCAGGACACAAAAGAAAGCAACTGATGAATTTTGCCAAAATAGGTGGGATAGTCCTTCAAATTTCCTGCTTCACTGAGAAATCTGCCAGATACTCCAGGCCTGTAGGCTGAGAGGGATGCCCCAATGTTACAGAAGAACTTGCGGTGACTGTCCAGGCAGCCAGATGTCTCTGTCATTTCTAGAATTTTGGAACTTGCTTACAATGTACCTCCTGTACTCAGATATTATTATATCCTTCTGGGGTCTTTGATGGAGTTGAAGACTAGATAGTTAAAATTGTAGTTTTCCTTAATCATGAAAAAAGGTAAATTATGAAACTTTAGATTCACAGATATAGGATAGATGACAGAATATTTATTTTTGCCAAAAACAAATAGACTATATATTTTAACTATAATTCTTGCTTGGTAACTGTTTTGTTATGTGTAATTTTACTATGTTAAAGTTAAAACTTTCCTTTTTGATTAGACAGAAAAGGGGAAGAGCTGTGGGATGGTCTTTCTGTATGCTGTGAATGTGTGTTGTTCCCCTTGCTTAATAAATAAAGCTGTTTTGGCCTGAGGTAAGGCAGGATAAGAGCCAGGTGGGAAATCCAAGCAGAGATACAGGGAGAAGAAGGGCGAAGTCAGAGCAGACGTCACGCAGCTGCCCAAGGAACAAGATGCCAGCAGACCAGTAATGGCACGGCCATGTGTCAAAACACAGATTAACAGAAATTGGTTAATTTAAGACGTAATAGCTCTCTAGCAATAAGCCTGAGCCATAGACCTAACAGTTTGTAATTAATATTAAGCCTCTGACTGGTTATTCAGGTTTAGGTGGGAAATATTTATCTGGCTACAATGTCAGCTGTGTGAGGCCCTAGGTTCAGTCCCCAGCAAAAATGAGAAAGGGAGGGGGCAGCTCTTGTGTTTGTTTTTATTAAAATAAGAGCAACAAAAGCATATAAAACAAGAGAAAACATTATTTAAGCAAATGTTAACAAGACAATCCCTACATTATATTCCTTGTATTCATCTCTCCTGTTTCCCCCTTACTCCCCCTTCCACTTTGCAGAATAACACAGAGAAAAACAACACTTCATGTGTTTCCAATAAACACAACAAAGAACGAGGGTAGGAAGGGTTGCAGAGCAGTGGGGTCATCCCAGCAGGACCCATCCAGGCATAGGCAGGCCACAGTACTGGACAGCAAGTATTGGCACACGTCTGTCTTGGCCTTGGAGGGGCGTGTGGTCCTGGCACTCAGGGTGCTCTGTGGATACAATGACACAGGACTCTGGAGACATGGCATCTGTTATAGACAAGTCAACATAGTCAGCTCCAAGCCTCCAACCAAGAAGTACCAGTGCAGAGAACAATGGAAGAATGGGTCACTGCACAGCAGCGCTTCCACAGTGGGGTGATGGCAAACTTTTGGAAAAGGACTTGGGCCTCTAACTTGCTCATCCATTTCTCCAACAAACTTCTACAATATTTACTTACATTTAGACACGGATCACAAAGCTGACATAGGCTACCTGGTGGTGAAGAAAACTCAGCTGCTGCTCTGGGAAAACTTCACAAACTAGAAGAGAATAGATATGCCTGCAAGAAACCTAAACCCTTAAACAAAGGGAGCATTCACATATGCACAAGCAGATGTGTGAGCAGAGGAGGGGAGGACACCCTGCCTGGGCTGTGGATGAGCACTGGAAGCCACCAGACAAACCACAGCTGCTTGTGTACCAAGCAGAAGGGCAGATAACTAGAGATATAGATGTTATGACAAGAACCAGCCCTTTACCTCACCTATCTGAGAAGGCAAGTACCTGGGAAAGAAGATTTAAGACTGTACCTATAAAACTTGGGGAACAGTGGTAAATGTCACCAAGAGAAGACATGGTTGTCCCAACCCAGGAAATGAACAAGGTAAAGCTTTGAAATGACAGGACAACGATGCTAATCCAAAGTGGGAGGTAAGGACAGACACCCAGCAGGAGGAAGAGCATCCTCAGAATGGGCTGGGGCCTCCCTCAGTGCTTGAAGTGAGGCCATGTCTTGATGATATTGTACAATGCCTGTCCAGGGGACAGAGTATTGGACACATCACTGTGGCCCATTAGCAGGTAGTTGGGGGTCAGGTACTTCTTGTCCACAGCACACTGGATCAGGTCCTGGGCTGCTTCCAGAGCAGCTGCATTGGGTGAGGAGCCTGCAAAACACAGCCAGACCATGGTTTGTAGGATCCTAGGGTGCCCAGACCAGGGCAGAACATGATCTCAAACCTACCCAGCCTACCACTAAAGTCACATATTTGACTGTTGGCAGTCACTATAGACAGAGAGAATGCCAGATCAAGATTTCACATGTCTCAGCTCAAAAGGTGTCCTGACTCTGAATTACTGGAATTATAAATATAGATCTGCAGAAATTTGTCATGATAGTTCTCTAAGGAACATTTGGCAGTACCTAGAGATATTCTTGGTTGACCAAAGTGGACGAAGAAAGGACACTCTTATTGTCGAGTTGGGAGAAGGTGAAGATAGTGCCAACCACCCTCCAAAGCATGGATGAATCTGTGACAATGAATTATCCAGACTATCAGGAGCAGTGAGGTATACTGGCTTTCCCCGCAGATTCAGTGCTCAGCATCCTCTCACTCCCCCTACCCCCATCTAATGCTCATTTACAAACCAGCCAGAAGGAGTAGCAGGGAAAGCATGTCACCTTTCCAGAGATTCAATAACAACACCTAGCTCTAGTCAGAAGCTCAAAACAAATCCCGATGCCGGGCAGTGGTGGCGCCAGCCTTTAATCCCAGCATTCAGGAGGCAGAGGCAGGCGTATCTCTGTGAGTTCAAGGCCAGCCTGGTCTACAGAGTAAGATCCAGGACAGGCACCAAAACTACAGAGAAACCCTGTCTCAAAAAAAAAAAAAAAATCCCGAAATCTCTGCTTTGTGTATAAGGCCGAGCAGTCTAGAGTTGTTACCATGGAAACCAAAATAGGGTAGGTTACAAAGAGGACCTGAAATCACTCAAATTACTCACAAAGGCATTTTTCCTTGCTTCTCCCATTCATTGTAGCAGAGAAAGGGGTGAGGGAGGGAAGGGGTGAGGAAAGACAGAAGGGAGGGAGGGAGGGAGAGAGAGAGAGGTTTGTCTGTGTGTGTAAAAAGTAATTTAAGAGTACCAATTCTCTCTAGGATCTGAGGGTCACCTCTAGCCACACTCATATAAATACAAAGTTTCAGCATATGATGGTTTAAATGAGGTCTGAGTCTGATGTCTTTCTGTCCAAATCAGACATTCTCCTCAAACATCACACAAGGATCACAGCTACCCAAAGCTTCCACTTACCTGTGAAGATACCCATGAAGGTGATGCTCAAAGCAATGTCATTGTACCCATCAGTGCGGGATCCTTGGTGATTCCAGCCCACCCCTTCATAAACACCACCATCCTGGCCCACGAGGAAGCTGGAAAACCACAAGAGAGATGGAGATTAGCATGAAAGAGAAGCATTCAGGGACTGACACTCACCTTCCTTCATCCATTCATTCGTTCTTTACCAAACTAAGCACCAAGTTACAGAACAAGAAAGACAGAGTCTTTGTGAGTGGTATGCTAATGAAAATATCTGGAGGAATGGGGCTCTAGAGGGACCCAGACTTAAAACATTTGCAGATTTCTGCTGGAGTAAATTGTCACAGTAGCTGCTTTTAGAATATAAACAACTTAGCAACTCACCCTGTTTTCCCAAATGTCTAACCATCAGTTTCCATGAAGTTGAACCTGTCAACCTCTCTTCCTTCTCCAGACAACTTCTTCTCAGGACTTTCACTTGGGATGGTCTGCCCTCCTGTCTGGCAGATGGGCCTCTGTGCTCAGCCTCCTCAAGGGGGTGTTCGTTGGGGTGCTCCCCTGTGCCTCTTCCTCCTCATTCTACATACTTTCAGAACTAAGCTATCGATTGTCTTGTTTCTTCATCATCCATGAAAGTGCACAATTCACAATTGGAGCCACCTCCCACCTCTTCTTCTCTGGGGTAGCATTGTAGGGAAAATTTGTGTCTACTGGCTCCAAACACAGGCCTCAGTCCATTCACTTCATCCACTGCCAAGGCTTGTTGCAGGTATCTCCCAGCCACCTCCCTGACATAGTCCTGCACCTTAGGTATTAGCCACTCACTTTCCTGAATTCTCGAATGTCCCCACTTCTCCCTGTGACATCTGTACCCTCTTACTCCTATCAACATCTTGCCTTGCCTGAATTGCCAAATCTTCAAATCTCACTGCCGACGAGTTCACCCTCACTAATCTGTTCCCAAGGCATCATTCAAGGCTTCTTTCGAAAATACAAATCCTATTGTGTACAATCCTGCTCTTAGTTCTTTGCACAGAACCCAAACTCCCCAGCTGAAGATATATCATTCTTCAGGACATGGCTCTTCCACCTCCCAGCCTCACCTCTTACCATATCCAATGTTGGCATTTATGTGATCATAGTCAATGTCTCAACTCCTCAGAGACACTGTATGTAAGAGGGTAAGAGCCACCCATGCATGCTCCCGCAAGAAGCATCCTCAGAGCATGGCCTAAAGCTGTAATGTGTGAGAAGTGAATGTTTGGTCCTGAGTTCAGACCCTCTCCAGAGGGATGGATGATAGGATGCACAATACAAATCAGTAGCCTAGGAAAAGGTAACTGCCTTCTAGAGCCTAAGTAGGGAAGAGAAACTTCCATCCTCAGAATGAGATTTCCAAATTCATATTTGATATTCACATCTCCATTGTAATTAAGGAGAACACCATCGGATTATCCTGAATAGCAGGACCTAGCAATCATTTGACGGGTCCTAATAGCCGCCTAGAGGTAATATTTTCTCCCATCTCTAAAGAGCTTCACTAAAATGGAGACAGAGAAGAGGATCAGTCACCTTAGAAGAATATACCAAGTGACAAATCCAGCCGAGGCACGCACACTGCACACTGGTGCCTGGCAGGAACGGTCAAGACGAAAACTCAGCTCTAGAAGCTAATCCACGCACATCCCTTAGATAGCGGCTCTTTTTTATTAGCACATACAAACACACCATGTGCGTTTGTGGTAGCTTATACTTAGGCTTCAACTTCAGTTTGATTGTTTGTGGGGAGAAATGAGCGAGGTATTCCAGAGTCTTACCCTCAAGCTCTGGAAACATCCTCTGGTGTTTTTTGACTGTTTTGCAGGACATTTTGTTTTCTATGTGGGCCAGTCTTAAGTTACTGTCTTTTAACGTAAGTATTCTTGACCAACAAAACTCAGTCACAGAATTTTGACATTCATTTAGATTACACTAAATAAGAAGGAAGGGAGGGAACAGGGGAGGAGGAGAAAAAGAAAGTGTGAGGAGAAAGACAGGCAGACAGACAGACAGACAGACAGACAGACACAGAGAGAGGATGGGGGAAGAAATGTAGGGGGAGGAAAAATGTCTGCCCCCTAGATAACACATTCTTATTATAGAATTGCAGACCTTGGCACTGAAATTAATGGATGTCATCCAGTCTCTCCATGTAGGAAAGACTCTCCTTCTGAGTGTTCAGAGTCTTAAATGTGAAGGACTGCCAAAATAACACCAGAAGGAACAAGCCAAGCACCATAATATCCGTATGCTGCCTTTCATAGGCACACATTTTGAGAACATGCTTGGGGCTGTGACTGCCCCTTGCCTGTCTCCTAAATAAGAGCACCCTAAGTACCCACAGGTCTTTCATATGGGGAATAGTCCATCAACATTAACTCCTTTTCCCCTTCTGTTGAGAGATTCAGATTCTCTGATCAAAGGAAAACAGTCTGTATCCCTGGGATCACTTACTTATACCCAATGTCACTTGCGTTTAGCCTGTCCATGAACCAGGACTGGAGATCTCGGACCAGCAGGCGGCACTCATCGGACTGGCTGCAGGTTCTCCCAGCAGAGTGAAGGATGATGACATACTTTGCAGGGAGAGTCATCTTGGAGCTGTGGGACTCTCTTGCACCCCAAGCAGACCGTGGAACAATGTGGGGGCAAGCTGTTGTAGGGTAAAACAACAAAACATAAAGGATTCGTTACACACACCGCGCCCACCACATGACTACTGAAGGCTGCTCTGATCCTCAGCATGTTGAGATTTCCCAACTACCCTCAAAGGCCCTCCCAATCCTGCCTGTGGTACTCTGGAGTGTACCGATTCAAGCAGCAAACACAGAAGCTTTATTTTGGAAGTCCGTTGGACAGACACTTAAAACCCGTAAGGTTCTGCCTGTATAAAGCAATCCTCAATATGGACGGATGGCAGCAGTCTCGAGGCAGAAGCCAAACTAATTCTATTGGCTCTGTGGTTAAGGATACTTGTTGCTCTTGCAGAGGACTGGGTTCAATTTTCAGCACTTACATGATGACTCACAATCACCTGTAATTCCAGTTCCAGGGGGATCTGATGACCTCATCTGTCTTCTGTGGGCACCAGGCTCACATGTGGTACACATATATATGTCCATGCAAAACACTCATACGTATAAAACAATAAAATAAATAAATATAACAATTCATTGGTTTTGATACCGTGGCTTGTTAACACAAAACGGCATCAAACTTGTTGTCTGAATTGTTTTTAAATTCCTCCTTTAAAGTCAGTGTGACAACATCAAGTTTGTGTTACTTTCTGCATTTATAAATGTGTGCTTGTATATGAGCATGTGGCTAAGAACTGTGCATAAGTGTACCCTGTCCTTTTCTGTGTCTATTTTCTTCTCTAACGATTTCCACCATATGACATACTGAGTTTGGGGGGGTTGTTGTTGTTTGGTGTTTCAAGACAGGGTTTCTCACTATAGCCCTGGCTGTCCTGGAACTCACTCTGTAGACCAGGCTGGCCTCGAACTCACAGAGATCCGCCTGGCTCTGCCTCCTGAGTGCTGGGATTAAAGGCGTGCACCACCACCATCCAGCTCATCCCAGTCTTGTGTCTCTTTGCTCATGATCTTTCTCTCCCCCTCTGCACTGAAGCTCTATGACTCAAGGCTCCTTGTACCTTGTTCCTTAGATCTAGTTTTGGCTGAAGAAGCGGGTGTGATATGACTGCAGAAAGATTGTTCACATGACGCCACTCATACTGCTGTGGCACTGTCACTGCAGCTAATGGGGAAAGAGGTGGCCTGGAGCGTTCAAGGTTGGCCAGCACCAGCATTTCAGAAAGCTGGTGACCACCTGGCTACTGGAAAGGATGTGAGAAAAGCCTGATGAGGTCACTCCTGGTGGCATTTGGGAGTGCTGCCATCCTAGTATGTTGGACTGGAAGGCCAGAAGGGGGGAGGGCCTCACCTTTCTTCTGTTCCCCCTTCTGTGGAGGCACCAGGCAGTTTTCACTTTTCACAAGAAGTGGCTGGATGTGCGTGGGTGACAAGTGGCCCTTCTTCACAGCATAGGAAATCAGGCCCTTCATAGCTGACAAAGCGGCAGGGCTGGGACTGTGGCCTGGAAGAGAGTGATTTATAGGGAGTCTCTGTCCAGCCTACCATCAGGGAACAGTGGGAAGAAGCTGAGGTGCCCCCAACAAACCTACACAGCTGCTAGAGGAAACAATGGGGACAGGCTCATCCCTCAAGTCAGAGGGCCGAGCATCAGGGACCTGTGAAAACAGGGCTCTGTGTGCCTCAAGTTGAAGCCCTTCCCAGTGATGTGCCGACTTCACATATCCACACTCTGAATCCACAAGAGAGCTTTAAGTAGTCCTGCCCAGCAAGCCCCACCTGCTCACACCATCATCTTTCACAGCACAAACCCCTGGATCAAACGCTATTGGTGACCCACTTGTTCATGAAGAAGAATTCGGAATCTAAAAAGTACATGCTTCAAATCCCAAACCAACCAATAAATCTGTAAAATAAACAGGCATTCTGGGCCCTACTCTGTGGGAGCCACCCTCCTGTTGCAAATGGAAAATGCAGGCTCATGTTCTGACTCCTCCCCACAGTCTGTTTTTGGGTTCTTTGCCTCTCTGAAACTTGGGCTGCATACTGTAGTAGTGGGAATGATGGAGTCTACCTGGACTGTCCCAAAGGGTATTGAGTAGGAAATGAGAAACTAGCTATACAAAATACATTAACAGAAATCAGCTCATAAATTCTACAGGCATGGTCCTTCCTGACCATGTGTTAGGATGTGGGATGCAGGGAACTGGAATCAACAGACTTGGAAGAAAATGGAAGACTGTCAGAAGCTGTGACCTCCCAGGAGTAGCCCAACACAAAACAAATTTCATGGGTCCCACCCTGCTTTGAGATTTTTGTTCCATTTTGTTTTGCTTAGACTTTTTTTCTTTTTTTAAGAGAGAGAGGGAGAACATGAAGTTGGATGGGTAGGGAGGTAGAGATGTCTTGGAGGAGTTGGAGGAGGGGGAAACATAGTCAAAATATATTGTACAAAAACAATTAATGGAATTAACTGTCAACTTGAGCAGATCTAGGAGACAAACCTATGTACATAGTTCCTGAATGGGCTCACTGAAGTGGGATGACTCACTCTAAATTCAGACAGCACCATTCCATGGGCTGGAATTCTGAGCTGAACACAGGAGAGAATGGAGTGAACACCAACGTCATCCTCCTGTTCCTAACAGTAGTTGCGATATGACCATCCACTTCATGCCCCTCATATGATGTCTCCCCCATTGCAATGAATTATCCCCTCAAACTGTGCGCTGGAATAAATTCTTCCTTCCTTAAGTTGGTTTCACCTGGTCTTTGGTCACAGCAGTGAGAAAAATACCTCCTCCAGAGACTGAATAGAAAATCTAGGAGTGAGAGATAGACAGAGGGGACACCTGGCCGACAGCCACAGACCTGTCAGTCCTGGAGAGAAGGTGTGATAGTCACTAACGGGAGGGGGGGTGGAGGATCGGGGGGGGGGGGGCAAAGCCTGAAGAAGAGCAGAGCAAGGACCTGGCAGACAGAAGCTTGGGGAGAAGAGGGAGGGGGAGGTTCGCCTAGAGAAGCCTGGGAGTCTGAGGAAGAAATGTGGCAGAGTCAGAGAAGGAAGCCAGAGCAGAAGGAAGAAGGGCATTGCGTTGTGTGTTCTGGAAACCAAGGAAATGCCACAAGAAACTGGCTTTGAAGAGATGCCTGAGAGGGCAGCAGAGCTTCAAGAGAAGGCATCAGAGAACTCCTTGAAGGACAGCCAGCTGAGGTGTCATTACCTTCCTGGGCGCCAAAGAAGGCAATGCCTAAGGAGATGTTGTTGTAGCCTTGGTCGTGTGAGCCTTGGACATTCCAGCCAACACCTTCATATACTCTGCCATCATCCCCAACCAGGAAACTATGGGCAGGGAAACACAAGTTACTGGCTGGCACCAACACACATTCCTGAGAGACAGAACTACCTCCCCAGACTCAGAAGAGAGACGAGCACAGGGCAGGTTCACTAAAAAGTATCCACATGGATTTCTCTGAGACTCTAGAAAGAACAAGTCATGTATCTTCATCTTTAACATTGAAAATGACCCACACCCATACCCCATACACCCTCCCTTGCCCAGACACCCAATTTGTATATAAATCATCCTAAATACTGAGAAGAAAGAGGGGATCTGGGACATCTGCAGAAACTATAGCTGACCTAGCCACACAGTGTTAGTCTCTATGGACTCCATACATCCCCAAAAAACAGTTCTCCTACCTCCCACAGAAGGTACACTGCCTACATAACCTCCACACAAGCTGCTTACTTCTTTTCTCCCTGCCAGGTAACTTCCTACAGAAACACAGTATGTGAGACATGGACACAGTGGCAGCCAATGTGTTTGGGGAGGGATCACAGAAGTCAAAGAGATGGAGCAGGGAGGAAAAAGAAAGAAAGAAAGAAAGGAAGAAAGAAAGAAAGGAAGAAAGAAAGAAAGAAAGAAAGAAAGAAAGAAAGAAAGAAAGAAAG
>CABHPP010119856.1:0-48351 GCA_902168425.1 Peromyscus attwateri | reverse complement strand
AAGGAAACAGTGTTTTCTGGACACAACAGGATGGTGGCAATATGAATTCACAGTGAACATGTTGTGACAGCATGTACAAGATCTGAACCAGCTCAAGGCGAACCCCCCCTCCCATATTGAAAAAATATTGGCATCTGCTTCCTCCTGGGAAGGAGAGAGTCACCTTGATTTATGTATGATACCTGGTAGGTCAACTATGCTCCCTGGTTGGCCATACAACCAAGAATATTGAGAAACTCAAATTGAAATCACTGGTTTAATAAAAGAAAATCAAACACAAAATTACCTGTAAGGAACATTATAGTAGGCATGGAATGAGATGTAATGAGTTGGGGGAGAGAGGTGAGTACTCTAAAAGTACAATGTATGAAATTCCCAAAGAATTAATATAATAAAATGTTATTTTAAAGAAATAATCTCTGTCTCTGTCTCTGTCTCTCTGTCTCTCTCTCTCTCTCTCTCTCTCTCTCTCTCTCTCTCTCTCTGTGTGTGTGTGTGTGTGTGTGTGTGTGTGTGTGTGTGTATTTGTATGTGTGTGTGGGGCTGTGTGTGCATGTGTGTTTAATGGAATTATGTGACATGGGATGATAACGCTTTCCAAGGATCCTAAGAAGTATCTAACAAATTCCAAGAGTAAGGAAAAAGAAAACTCCATTGCCATTTTTGATCAGGGTGGAGGGGTATCCAAGAAATTCCCAAAACAATTTAAGCCATTGGCATTGCCTTTAGCTGCCTCCTAAGTAAAAGATACTACAAAATTTATACACAGGATTTAGAGGAATCAAGCTGGAAGTAACCTAGAAGCCTCTTTCCTAAGGACAATCTCAACATAATTTCAGAAGGTATGATGCAAGCTTCCGAGAAGAAGAAATCAGAAGTCCTACCCAGCTGTAAAGCCTATGAACCAAAAAAATGGCCAGGGATGCAATCCTTTCCCAGTGATAAAATAGTGGCATTATTATCTTGGGGGCAACAGAACTTAACTGAACTTAAGGCCCACTCAACAAAAGGGAATTTATTCCTAGCACTGTAAATGTAGTCAACTACTCATGGCTAGAGAAAATTATAGACCTAGAAACAAACTCACTATTGTCATTTTCCTAAACCACTGATTCTAATTGTATTCTAAATACTTGTCTGTATTTCCATAGACAGCTATAGTCCTCAACCTTCATCCAAGAAGCTTTGTTCTGCCAGAGACAAAAGCAATTACAAAAATCCGCAAATGGAGATGGGCATGATGGTTCAAGCCAGAGGCATGTTGTTCTCTGTGGTCCTGCTGTAGCCAGGGTCTGTGTGGATGTTTATGGCCTGTGTTACAGCTAAAGGACAAATAGATATCTGTGGTCTGAACTGCCACTTAAGGTCACGTTGATGTCCATGGGCTATGCTGCCACTGAGGGCCCTCTTGATGTCAGTAGCCCTTGTTACCACCAAAGGCCATGGGGATGTCTGTCGTCTGTGATGTCACATGAAACTACCCAGAAACCATGCAGAAATCTGTGATCCCTGCTGTTACTGACTATAAAGGGTAAGCAAGCTTCTTTTGCAGTGGTATCGATGACTGCAAACTCACATTTGACAATGAGAGACAGAGAAGGCTCTGTGACAAGCTCTCTCCCCGACTACTCCCCCAAAAAGAAACAATATAGATAGGAAGACATTGAAGAGAACTCTTAAAAATTGTTGTAGGACTGCTCAGGTGTAGCTTTTTATAGATGATAGTCCCTGGCAGGGTTCAGGGTGGGAAAGGGATCAGCTTTCCTTAAGGGACTGGCCACCATGCTAGGGTGAGCATATAGACAACACTAATTGGACTTGATAGTTTTTCTCACATTTTTTAATTCTTCTTTTGTTTTATGGGAGGTCACAAGGGCAGGAGGTGGACCTGGGAGAACTGGGAAGTGAATGTGATTGGGGTACATTGTATGAAATTTCCAAATAATCAGTAAAAACTTACATTGAAAAAAGAAGCGATCAATATGGAGAGAAAACTGACGATTGGGTGCCAAGCCCCAGTTGGCACACCTACATTTCCTATACCTAAGGCTCAGGGAATGTCCACAGAAGAAGAGATAGGAAAGTTCTAAGAGCCAGAGGACCAGGATATTTGTTGTGAAATAGTATCTCCTAGATATGACAGGAATGCAGTACCCATGAAATCTCAACAATATATTTTCACAAATAAGACCTGCATGATGACCACACTAGTCTACCTGTCATTGTGAATGAAGGAAATGTATAAGACCTTAGCTCCAGATGAAGAACTAGCTGATGACTGTTTAGGGAGGAGAAAACATTTTTCCACAGACAAATCCTCTGATAGGGTTATCTAATCACATATGTTCAGCCCACTAAATGGACTCAGTATATGAGTGTGTGTGTGTGTGTGTGTGTGTGTGTGTGTGTGTGTGTGTGTGTATATATATATATATATATATATATATATATATATATAAAATGGTGCAAGTGAACCAAGGCTTGTATGCACATTATAGAAGTCATAAATTTGAGAGTGAATGGAGGGAACAGGAGGAATTGAAGGAGGGAGAGGAAGGAGTAGAAATGATGTAAATATAGTGTAGTTACATATGAAGTTCAAAACACTCAAATTAAAAAAATTGCAGGCCAAAAAGATGCTTTAGAAGGTCAGCATGCTTGCTACCATTCCTGTGTTCAATGCCTGGTACCCAGATGGTGGTAGGAGAGAGTTGGCTCCTGCAAGTTTCCTCTGACAGCTGCAAGTGCACCAGTGCATATGTATGCATACACACACGTGCGCGCGCGCGCGCGCGCGCGCGCGCACACACACACACACACACACACACACACACGTGCACACCTTACACACAAAATGGGTATAAATGAAAGTTAAGAAAGAATAGTTCTGTATGACTAATCAATAGGTAAATGGATATCAAAAACACAATAAGGTATCAGCTTCTACTTGTTATAATGGTTATTTGTTAAAAAGAATTAAGCTGGTATTAATGAATATATACAAATATAGTTTGTGAAAATGTAATTAGAATAACCTTTATGGAAAATATAATGCTCACTTGAAATTTTAAGATCTTAGGTAGGGTACTATAGCATGTTAGAAAATCATTTCTATTACTGCCAAAATATCTTTGTGTGATTTTTTTTTCTAACACACTTAAGTAAAACTCCTCTATTAAGTCATACTTCTCTTCAAGATAGGACTGTTTCTTACATTATCTTACCAAATAACAATCTTAGCATAAGCACACTGTGCCAAGTGAGAGTGCTCACTTGTTAGGAAAGTAAACTAGCATATATTTATCCTCTTAATGTTAGATTTAAAAGAACATACATTTCCCCTTTCTTCACAATTCCAAGGAGTACAATTCTTTGTATTTTTGAAATGATTTTGTTATGAATAGAAACAATGAAAAATAGTTTATGAAAAACAGAACATTACTCTCATCACTATTCAAGTTTTGTCATTTTGCTTATTGATTTTCTTAGAGAATAGGGCAGATGCTATATGTCATGCTGAAGAAAGAACAGAGGCAATTTGATGGTTAATGAAAAACATTTTAATTACAAAGTGTAAGCTATAATGTGACATAGGTTTTCAGATACATGTTAATTGTAAAACATAATATGGGCAAAATAATTAAGCTATATGTAAGAGTATGTCTTATAAAATTTTCATGGACATATAAACCAAAAAATTTGTAATTGGCATATGAAGATGAATGGCAATTCATTGGCTATAATAAATACATTGTATGGGATGAAATATAATACATAATCATACAAGACAGGATGGATTCAGAAACTGGAGAGTGGAGAAAGTCTACTCTAGCATGGACACTACTGATAATGATATCTCAAAATTCAGGCAATCCAGATGAGTTAAGGACAACAAAGCTGGATCTTTGAATCAGGATGCCATCTAATTCATTAACTAAGGGAGACTCTAGAGCAATAGTAGACTAGAGAGGTCAGTGCAAAAGAACACTTAACTGACAGGACAAAATAATTGAGAGAAACCATTTGTTTCTGTCATGATTTATGCTATATCTGCAAATTAATAGCTTTTCTACATGAGATCTAGGGAAGAGATCTAATCACATCAAAATTTAGGATAAAAGCTTCTACTTTCCCTAAACATCATGCCCTGTGATATCAGCATTAGCACCTTCATGTATATCAACCCATTCATCAACAAACCAGACATGTCAGGTTATTTGTGATTGAATTATCAACTGATGGAATTTTTTAAAAAGTAAATAAGAGATAATTTATTCTAGAGCCACATTTAGGGAACTATGAATGAGAACTCCTGGAAAGAAGTTGTGTCTGCATAGACTCATTAACTGATTAGAACTGCAGTGATGTGGAGAGGTTGAAATGTTGCACATCCAATGGCTAACTACCTTATCTCAGGCTGGTCTTTCCCCTCCAAAAAACTCATTACTTGCTCACCTCTGTGTTATAATAACACACTGTGATAAATAGATTTAACAACAACAACAACAACAACAACAAAAACCCGTTTAACATTTATTAACTTAGCAGGCCCTTAAGGTCCACAAACCCAAAAGCTAAAAATGTCATCAGATTTATTTTCATTTTTGTTAACATGAGCACTACTCATACATACATACATGTCCCCCCCTACATCTATCTCTGTCTCTGTCTCTGTCTTTGTCTGTCTTTCTGTCTCTCTCCCCTATGCGTGTGTGTGTGTGTGTGTGTGTGTGTGTGTGTGTGTGTGTGTGTGTACAGAGAAAAAGTGAACATCTGGTGTCTTTCTTAACCACTCTCTACCTCAAGGTTTCAGAATCCTTTACTGATAATGGAGCCCACTGATTGGGTTTATTGGAGTTCCCCGTGGATTCAACTGCTTTGCCTCCCTCAGTGCTATGGTATAGATATGTCCCAATATTCTCAGCACTTATATAAGTGTTATTTTATATAAGTGCTGTGACTATTAATACAGGTCCTTATTCTTGCACAGTATCTCTCTAGTACATCCTCAGGTTATTTTTGTTTTCCAGAAGAATCTCACAACTCTAATTTGTTTAGGATGATTATGTTTACATTTATGTTTAGGATGTTTATGACTAAATAAGTGCATTTAGATATCTTCCATATTTAATTTAATAACCATCATTATGTACCATAGGTTTTAATCCTTATACCTTACAATGAAAAAAAAATATGTTATGGAGCATATAATTGTGACTATTTATCCAATGCAACATTACATATACTTATGACTCTATCATTCTCTTTGCTTACACTAATAACTAAATTTGCAATAATAAGGATCTGGAATATATAAAGGCATTTTAAAACTTCTCTTAACTATATTTTGTGCATTTGGTTATACTTCAAAGGAATCTTTGGTGGATCAGCAACTTGTGAAATATGTAAATAAAATGTTATTGTCATATTAAAATGTTTATGGAAGAAGTTGTTTGGATGTAATTTCCTAAATTTAAAGATTATGTACAACCATCATAAGAGCTTGTTTCAATGTAATGTTTTGCAAAAAAAAAAGGTATTTTAGAAATAACAGCATTAAAATGCTGAATTTGAAAATGTTCTTGCCTTCTCTTTTAAATCTTAGTAATAAAACTCTAACTCTTTTTTTGTGAGATTCTAGGAAATTTCTGTAATTATGTATTGAATATGAATGCCCTTGAACAGAGATTGATACTTTCAAAATATTAATCATTGTATCTTAAATGAAAGGTGTGCAAATAATTTCTCCATGAGTTGGACATGTAAAATGCCAGATCATAATAATCTCAGAATTTTTTAATTCTTAATAACTGATCTAAGCTAAATACATGATGTAACCATGACATGGAAACAGAGTTAAATTATTATTCATGCCCTACACTGCTTCATTCCAAACTTATGACCCATTATCCTTTACAGCAACCCCCCCCCCAAAAAAACCAACTGTTGTTCATCAGATGCGCCCCTGGGCTTTAAATTTTGTTTTAATTTTCTTCTACATATATATTACCATTGTAAGTATCATATAAAATAGAGCAGTTCTTCAATAAGGCTAAATTTCTGTATCTAAATGTTCCTATACAGTAATCACTGGATACAACTTTATTTTAGCATTTGATATGAAGCTACATTAACTGAAGCAGTAGGTTTTTAATTTATTTTAAATTTACATGATTTAAGTAACAATATGTGACTGGTAATCATGTCACAATGAAGAAATGAATCTAGACCATGTTATATAATATTAAAACATAATGCAGTTATTACAGGTTAATGGTCAATCTCTTATGCCCACTCAAAAAGACTGAATTTTTAAAAAGGTAATGTTTTACTTATGATACTATATGATATATTTGTAATGATAAAAGTAGGTTGTCTGATAAACTGATACAAAAAGATTCTTGTAGGATGAAAGTTTTATATAGTAGTGAAGAAATTCTACTACCAAACCTGCTCTCCCTTGTGTTTGGTTGCATGGAAAACTGACAAGTTGCATAGATTTGTTGAAAAAATTTCAGTTTATTGTGATGTAACAGTTTTTAATCTACTTTAGATATAAAATTAAAGTACATATGTTATGATCTGTTTCACAAGCCAGAACTCTGTTACTTGCAATGGTATATGTACTGAGATCTCCAGTCTTTGCATGTTAGTAATCTTAAAAGAAGGAATAGGAGACCATGATAAATGAAGACCACATGAGAACAGGAAGAAGCAAAGTGCTAGAGAGGCCCACAGAAATCCACAAAGATACCCCCACAATAGACTGCTGGCAATGGTGGAGAGACAGCCCGAAATGACCCACTCTGGTGATGGGATGGCCAAACACCCTAATTGTCATGCTAGAAATCCCATCCAATGACTGAGGGATCTGGAAGCAGAGATCCACGGCTAGGCCCTGGGTGGAGCTCCGGAAGTCCAATTAGTGAGAAAGAGGAGGGTCTATATGAGCAGGAATTGTTGAGACCAAGGTTGGATAAAGCACAGGGACAAATAGCCAAACGAATGGAAACACATGAACTATGAACCAATGGCTGAGGGGCCCCCAACTGGATCAGGCCCTCTGAATGGGTGAGACAGTTGATTGGCTTGATCTGTTTGGGAGGCATCCAGGCAGTGGGACCGGGTCCTGTGCTCATTGCATGAGTTGGCTGTTTGAAACCTGGGGCTTATGCAGGGTAGCTTGGCTTGGCCTGGGAGGAGGGGACTGGCCCTGCCTGGACTGAGTCTACCAGGTTGATCTCAGTCCTTGGGGGAGGCTTTGCCCTGGAGGGGGTGGGCTGGGGAGAAGGGGTGTGGAGTGGGAGGGGGGAGAACAAGGGAATCCGTGGCTGATATGTAGAACTGAAGTGTATTGTAAAATAAAATAAAATAAAATAAAATAAAATAAAATAAAATAAAATAACTCTGACCTTGTGGGGAAATAGCCTCAATACTACAACTGGTCAATTACATCAATTTTCCTTTTGATATATCACCTTTATTCTTTTCCCTCATTTCCTTTACTACCACTCCCCCAGAAGTACTGCTTTTTGCTAAAATTGAATTTGGCAATGAGCAAGGGTACAATATTCTGTGCATTATTTGTCCCAGATGTAGCAAAAAGTGTTTGTAAAGCTTATATTGAAATTAATTGCTTCCAATATTTTAAGAATGACAGCTTTGAAATTCAGCTTACTACAGTGGATTTCAGATTGGTTCTCCTTCTTCTCCAATTTGAACTCCAACCAGTTACATGGTTTAAAGCTGTGCCTGACAAATACCTGCTGTACATTTATTTTTTTTCCTTTCTTCTCTGTAGCACGAATCTTAGAAGGTCTTATTAATAGCATCAAACCCGGATCCAGGTATTGGGTCCAACTGCCTGTATGCCTCTTAAACAGATCAAGCCAATCAACTGTCTCACCCATTCAGAGGGCCTGATCCAGTTGGGGGCCCCTCAGCCATTGGTTCACAGTTCATGTGTTTCCATTCGTTTGGCTATTTGTCCCTGTGCTTTATCCAACCTTGGTCTCAACAACTCTTGGTCACATAAACCCTCCTCCTTCTTGCCAATTGGACTCCCGGAGCTCTACCCAGGGCCTGACCATGGATATCTGCATCTAGTTCCCTCTGACACGGGGATCGCCCAATGACAGAGAAATGGATGAGATCTACATGAACAATCTGGACGTGAGTGGGAGTAATGAGGGGCGAGGGGCGAGAGAAAGAGAACTTGGGGAAGCAGGAGATCCCAACTGGATCAAGAACAGAGAGGGAACATAAGGAATGTTCATGATAAATGAAGACCACATGAGAATAGGAAGAAGCAAAGTGCTGGAGAGGCCCACAGAAATCCACAAAGATGCCCCCACAATAAACTGCTGGCAATAGTCGAGAAATAGCCCGATTTGACCTACCCTGGAGATAAGATGGCCAAACACCCTAATTGTCGTGCTAGAAACCCCATCCAGTGACAGAGGGAACTAGATGCAGATATCCACGGTCAGGCCCTGGGTGGAGCTCCGGGAGTCCAATTGGCAAGAAGGAGGAGGGTTTATGTGACCAAGAGTTGTTGGGACCAGGGATGGATGGAATACAGGGACAAATGGCCAAACGAATAGAAACACATGAACTGTGAACCAATGGCTGAGGGGCCCCCAACTGGATCAGGCCCTTTGAATGGGTGAGACAGTTGATTGACTTGATCTGTTTAAGAGGCATACAGGCAGTTGGACAGGGCCCTGTGCTCAGTACATGAATTGACTGTTTGAAACCTGGGGCTTAGTAGAGACCCTAGGCTCAGCCTGGGAGGAGGGGACTAGACCTGCCTGGGAGGAGGGGACTAGACCTGCCTGGGCTGAGTCCACCAGGTCGATCTCAATCCTCGGGGGAGTCTTTGCCCTTGAGGAGATGGAAATGGGGGGTGGGCCGGGGGGAGGGGGGTGGACCGGGGGGGAGGGGGGCGGGGCGGGAGGAGGGAGAAAGGGGGAATCTATGGCTGATATGTAAAGTTGAATTATATTGTAAAATAAAATAAAATAAATTCAAAAAAAAAGGAATGGTTCTTAGTTCTTATTTTAAATAATTATCTTATTTTAAATAATTAAATAAAATTTAAATATTTTAAATAATTAAATAATTATATTAAAAAAAAGAAACTATGATTTCTATGACATTAAGAAAAACAGGTACAGTGATACAGATCAGCAGGTAAAGACACTTGCTGTCGAGCTTGACGATCTGAGTTCGATTCCCAGGACTGATATGCTAAAATGAGAGAACAGACTCCTGCCAGTTATCCTCTGACCACCACAAACATGTCTTCGTACAATCGTGCACAAACACACACACACACAAACAAATAAAATAAAATCATAAAAATGAAAAGATAATAATTAGTAGTAATATATTTAACTCAGTTTTTTAATTAAGAAAAAATTTCCATTCATTTTACACACCAATCAAAAGTCCTCCTCTTCCCTCCTTCCACCCCCCCCCACAGCCTCTCCCTCCCAACTCACCTCCTACTCCTTCCCAAAAGAAGGCAAGGCCTTCCATGGGGAGGCACATCCAATAGAGGCAAGTCCAAGCCCCTCCCCCTGGCTAAGAGGAACACATGGATCACCCTGGGAAAGGGAAATAAGTGAGATCTCCATGAGCAAACTGTGGATGAGGAGTGGGCAATGGAGGGTAGAGGATAGGGGATGAGAACATAAGGAACGGGATGGTTGAGCTTAACTCAGATTTTTTATAAAGCAGCCTACACTTTACTCTTTCTGGGTTTCACAAATATCTGTATTGTTCTTTATTTCAAATAAATATTTTAAATATAACTTTGAATTCCTCACAAGCAATAATTTTTCCATTTTAATTGTCTTAGATGCACATTGCTCTATTTGACAATCAGCTTTTGTTGGTTATAGTTTAAGATAGTATTGCTTTTGCCTGTTGATCATCTGGGATTTTCTATAACCTAATCATTGTATACTCACTTTCCATATTAACAATAATTTATATAGGAAAAACAAAAATGTTCTGGCTTATACTGCATCCATTCTTGTGTATATTCAGTTTAGAGAGATTTTTGAGAAACCTGAGTCTTTCTAGAAGACAGAAGACAGTTGCCAGAATATGAAGAATTTTTTCAAGACAAAACATTGTAGTTAACTGCAGAATTCAATAATGAACCATATGAGCAACAGCCTTTGAAAAAGGAAACATTTCATTTTGTTTTACATCAAATAATATGAGACTATTGGGAAAGTTATAAAAATAGCTCCAAGTCATTTATTATTGTTTTTTCTGTATAATGTAGTAGAAACAATATGAAAACACAGGAAATTAAGCAGAATGTAATTCCAGTTTTGCAAATGAAGTTGCATAGTCTCAAACAAGCATTTTGTGAGCCTTAATCTCAAATGTGGTATACAAGTTTATTGTGCTAAACCAAAAATTGCCAAAGGTGCAAACATGAACATGAAAATTCATAAATTAAACAAGAGAGAAAATAAAACTTCCTTTAAATGTCTAGCTTGATTGATTGATGTTTTCTAGTGAAACAATTACATTTTTAGGGGCTATTATAATCGTGGCCTAAATGAGTTTGTAGTAAATTTTAACTCAAAAATATTTCCTGATTTATTTTTTCTCTAATAAATATTTGATGTAGAATTTAATGATTCATAGAAAGTATCCTATCTAGTGCTTTGATTCCTGAATAATGTATTAAATAATGGCTGAGCCAAAGGCCTGGGAAATACTGAAAGTATATGGAACCCTATCTTTTGAAACTCATATTCTTTAGTAGAGATCTTTGTGCAACTCTTAGGAAAAAAAGAACTAAGGTGTTTTTTATTTTCCCGCGTAAGATGGCAGAAATAGAAAACTGTTTCAGAAAAGTTTAGTTACACAGAAAAATGATTAAAATGTGTGTGGCTTATTACAAGCCTAATATAGTAGATTTGAATTACTACATGTTGTGAAAAGGAAAAAAGTAGTTTCAAATGTCATCACTTTCTTAATGGACATAAGTGTAGTTCCTAGAATCTCAATAGCCCCAAGCCACCAAACAATTGCACGAGGTATGAAATTTTCATGATACAGTTTCTTTAGCAGTAGTTTCACTTGGCAACCTATCATTCAAGAAAATAGGAAACCAAGCTTTCAAGAAGTATTTACAAGACCTTAAATAGTTGAGTCTAATTTTCAAACCATGTAAGAGGTCAAAGTAATTCACTGTGCCCTCATCTTTCAAGAAAATCACATTCAAGGCGAAGTACAAATAGAAGAATATCATTAAAACAAATGTGGCAATATATAATTTTCTACTTCCAAATTAGCTTACCTCATGGTAGTTTTACCTATGCATAGATATATGTTCTATCTTAAAAGAGCTTTCTCTACATAATTCTTTATTAAAGGGAAAATTATCATTAGAGTGATAATTCCGAGGTCACACAATTCAATGAATAAATATTGAAAACTTAAAGTGGAAGATTCAAAGTCATTACAAGGTAAAGACCTTCTCTTTAAGAAACTTAAAATCTGATTAGTGATGAAAATTTGACACAGTTAAAATAAAATGTATGATACAAGATCATATGGGATTGAAGACTTACATCATATAATAATGTCTGGATGTTGTAAGACTTTTGAGAAAGAACTATGAATTATTAAGTGAAAGTGCCACAGACAAGAGGCATAGTGCTATACTTTATATGCAGTGTTACCACAAATTCATGTTAAAACTTAATGGTCCATATGATAGATAGTGTTAAGAGAGTGGGTTTTGGGAAAGTGATGATGTCAAAAAACCTCTACCCTTATAAAATGCCATTTAAAAAACAAGTTCAAGTTTTCACCAGACACAAATATTCTTGTGCCTTGATTTTGAAATTTCAACTCCCATTCTCTAAAATAGGGAGATATGCTTCTAGGTACATCCAGTCTAAACTATTTACTTATAGCAGCCTAATGAGCCAATATGGGTATTAATGTGTGCTTGTAAACATGGGTGATTGAAAAGAAAATGTGTGACAAATCTTGGATGAGGCCAATGGAAAAGATAATAAAAGTATGAGTTATATAAAAGGAAGGTAGTGACTGGATTTTTCTTCTCTCCAGACACATTCCCCATCTCAAAATGTTGAGTGACCTTGCCTCAATTAAGGGCCTTTCCTCTTACTCTTTGTAGATTCTTGTGCACACTTTGAATTATGGTGCCATAAAGTATTTCAGACATCAAATTGAAATCCTATTAGAAAAGGAAAAATAATAAATAGTTAGAATCAACAAATGCATTATGTAAATTATTTTAGTTGAAAAGTTAAAATGAAAGTGAATGTACATAAAAAAACAGAAAAATAATCTTCAGTTCAATTGTTCAAGAAATGGTGAAAAGGTGTTGTCTACTAACACCTATCCTTGTATGAACAGATAGGAAACAACAAAAAAAGAAATAATAAATGTATTTGTACAAGGGTAGTTAAAAATAGTTAACATCAATGGAACTCTTACATTGTACTGAGTCCTTTATTAGTGGTGTATTAGTCCTTTAATAGTAGTATAGCTAGATTATTTCATTTCATAAATTCCACAAGGAATAACTTTATTCAGTATATTGTACAAGAGTTGAAACCGTTTGAGGTTTTTCTTTAGTTATGGGAAAATTTTCCTAGTTACAATTTACACTTGTTTTGATATAATATTTTTCCACATAATATTTAACATCTTCATGTAAGACCATTAGACAAATGCAAAGGATGCATTTATTCTTTTGCTTTTACCTGCAAAAGTGATAACACTTATAAGTATGCATATACTTTTTTTCTTTTTTTAAATTTATTTTACATAGCAACCAAGATTCCCCTCTCATCCCTCCTTCTGCCCTCTCACACCCCCATCCCCACCTCCTAAAGGGTAGGTTCTCCCATGGGGGGAAAGCTTAAGCCTGGTACATTCAGTTGAGACAGGTCTAAGCCCCTCCCCGCTTTTATCGGGGTTGAGCAAGGTGTCCGAGTATAGGTAATGGGATCCAGAAAGCCGGCTCATGAACCAGGAATAGATTTTGATCACACTGCCAGGGGCCCCTCAAACAGACCTTGCTACATACCTGTCTCCCATATGCATAGGGTCTAGTTCAGTCCCATGCAGGTTCCATAGCTCTCAGTCTAAAGTTTGTGAGTTCCTTTGAGCTTGGTTCAGTTGTCTCTTTAGATTTCCCCATCATGATCTTGACCTCCCTTGCTCATGTAATTCCTCTTTCCTCTCTTCCACTGGACTCCGGGAGTTTGGCCTGGTACATGGATGTGGATCTCTGCATCTGCTTCCATCAGTTACTGGATGAAGGTTCTATGATGACAGTTAGGGTATTCTCCAATCTGATTACCAGGGTAGACCAGGAAATTCCTGGGAATTTCCCTAGCGCCAGGTTTCTCCCTTACCCCATAATGCCTCCCTCTATCATGATATCTCTTTCTTCACTGTCCCACTCCATTCCTCCCCCAGCTCGACAATCCCATTCACTCATGTTCTCGTCCCCCATCTCCTACCTTCTATTCCCTCATCATCCCCAGTTTACTCATTGGGATCTCCTCTGTTTCCCCTTCCCAAGGTGATCTGAACATCCCTCTTAGGAACCTCCTTATTTCCTAGCTTCTCTGGAGCTGTAGAGCTGTGGGTTGTAGTCTGATTATCCTTTTTTACATCTAGTATCCACTTATGAGTGAATACATACCATATTTGTCTTTCTGAGTGTGGGTTATCTCACTCAGAATGATATTTTGCAGTTACATCCATTTGCCTGCAAATTTCAGGATGTCATTGATTTTTGCAGCTGAGTAATACTCCGTTGTGTATATGTACCACATTTTATTTATCCATTCTTCAGTTGAGGGACATCTAGGTTGCTTCCAGGTCCTGGATATTATGAATAATGCTGCTATGAACATAGATGAGCAAGTGTCCTTGTGGGATGCTTGAGCATCCCTTTGGTATATGTACAAGAGTGGTATCATTGGGTCTTGTGTTAGATTGATTCCCAATTTTCTGAGAAACTGCCATACTGATTTCCAAAGTGGCTGTACATGTTTGCACTCCCACCAACAGTGGAGGAGTGTTCCCCTTGCTCCGAATCCTCTCCAACTTAAACTATCATCAGTGTTTTTTATCTTAGCCATCCTGACAGGTGTAAGATGGTATCTCAGAGTCATTTTGATTTGCATTTCCCTGATAACTAAGGATGGTGAGTAATTCCTTAAATGTCTTTCGGCCATTTGGGATTCTTCTGTTGAGAATTCTCTGTTTAGATCTTTACCCCATTTTTAATTGGATTGTTTGGTATTTTCATGTCTAGTTTCTTGAGTTCTTTATGTATTTTGGAGATTAGCCCTCAGTTAGATGTGGGGTTGGAAAAGATCTTTTCCCATTCTGTAGAGTGTTGTTTTGTCTTACTTACCATGTACTTTGCCTTACAGAAGCTTCTCAGGTTCATGAGGTCCCATTTGTTAATTGTTGCTTTCAGTGTCTGTGCTACTGGTGTATTTAGTAAGTGGTCTCCTGTGCCAATGCTTTCTAGGATACTTCCTACTTTCTCCTCTATCAGGTTCAGTGTAGCTGGATTTATGTTGATGTCTTTGATCCACTTAGATTTGAGTTTTATACATGGTGATAGATATTGATCTATTTGCAGACTTCTACATGTTGACATCTAGTTATGCCAGCACTATTTGTTGAAGATGCTTTCTTTTTTCCATTGTACAGTTTCGGCTTCTTTGTCAAAAAGCAGGTGTTCATAGATGTGAGGTTTAATGTCAGGATCATCAATTTGATTCCATTGGTCCACATGTTGTTTTTATGTCAATACCAAGCTGTTTTTATTACTATAGCTCTATAGTAGAGCTTGAAGTCAGGGATGGTGATGCCTCCAGAAGTTATTTTATTGTAAAGGATTGTTTGAGATATTCTAGATTATCTGTTTTTCCATACGAAGTTAAGTGTTCTTCTTTCAAGGTCTGTGAAGAATGTGCTGGGATTTTGATGGGGATTATACTGAATCTGTAGATGGCTTTGGTAAGATTACCATTTTTATTATGTTGGACCTACCTATCCATGATCATGGGAGATATTTCCATTTTCTGATATCTTCCTCAATTTCTCTCTTCAAGGACTTCAAGTTCTTGTCATACATGTCTTTCACTTGTTTGGTTAGAGTTACCCCAAGTTTTTTTTTTTTTATTTGTGGCTGTTGTAAAGGGTGATGTTTCTTTGATTTCTTTTTTAGCCTGCTTATCATTTGTGTATAGGAGGGCTACTGATTTTTTTTAGTTAATCTTGTGTCCTGCCACATTACTGAAGGTGTTTATCAGTTGTAGGAGTACCCTGGTAGAATTTTCAGGGTCACTTATGTAGACTATCTTATCATCTGGAAATAGTAGAAGTTTGACTTCTTCCTTTCCAAGTTGTATACCCTTGGTCTCATTTTGTTGTCTTATTGCTCTAGCTAGAACTTCAAATACTATATTGAATAGATATGGGTACAGTAGAGAGCCTTGTCTTGTTCCTGATTTTAGGGGAATCACTTTGAGTTTCTCTCTATTTAATTTGATATTGGCTTCTGGCTTGCTGTAAATTACCTTTAATATGTTTAGGAATGTTCCTTGTATTCCTGATCTCTCCAGAATGTATATCATGAAGGGGAGTTGGATTTTGTGAAAGGCTTCTTCAGTATCTAATGGGATGATCATGTTTTTTTTTTCTTTCAGTTTGTTTATATGATGGATTACATTGGCAGATTTTCATATGCTGAACCATTCCTGCATCTCTGGGATGAAGCCTACTTGATCATGATGGATGATTTTTTTGATGTGTTCTTAGATTTGGTTTGCCAACATTTTATTGAGTATCTTTGTATCAATGTTCATGAGGGAGATTGCTCTCTAGTTCTTTTTCTTTGCTGCATCTTTGTGTGGCTTGGTTATCAGGGTAACTGTAGCCTCATAGAAAGAGTCTTTCTGTTTCTATTGTGTGGGACAATTTGAGGAGTATTGGTATTAGCTTTTCTTTGAAATTCTGTTAGAATTCTGCACTAAAACCATTTGGCCCTGGGCTTTTTTTGGCTGGGAGAATTTTAATGACTGCTTCTATTTCCATAGGAGTTAAAGGTCTATTTACATTGTTTATCTGGTCTTAAGTTAATTAGAGTATAAGGTACCTATCCAGAAAAATTGCCCAATTCTTTTAGATTTTCCAATTTTGGGGAGTACATGTGTTTGAAGCATGACCTGATGACTCTTGGGATTTCCATTGTCAGTTGTTATGTCTCCCTTTTTGTTTCTGATTTTGTTAATTTGGATACTCACTGTCTGCCTTTGAGTTAGCTTGGATAAGGGTTTGTCTATCTTGTTGGTTTTCACAAAAGACAACTCTTTGTTTCTTTGATTCTTTGTACTGCCCTCTTTGTTTTTATTTTATTGATTTCACTCCTCAACTTGATTATTTCCTGACATTTATTTATCCTGGGTGAGTTTGCTTCTTTTTCTTCTAGAGTTTTCAGGTGTGCTGTTAAGTCGCTGGTGTGAGATTTCTCCAACTTCTTTATGTAGGAATTTAGCACTATAAACTTTCCTCTTGGTACTGCTTTTGTATTGTCCTGTAAGTTTGGGTATGTTATACATTCATTTTCATTAAATTCTGGGAAGTGTTTAATTTCTTTCTTTATTTCTTCTTGAACCAGTCGTGATTCATTAAGAATTTTTCAGTTTCCATGAGTTTGTAAGCTTTTTGGAATTTGTGTTGTTGAATTCTAACTTTAAGGCATTGTGGTCCAATAAAATACAGAATATTATTTCAATTTTTTTGTATCTGTTGAGATTTACTTTGTGACTGAGTATGTGGTCAGTTTTAGAGAAGGTTCCTTGGGGTACTGAGAAGAAGGCATATTCTCTTGTGTTTGGGTGAAATGTTCTGTAGATGTCTATTAAGTCCATTTGAGTAATAACGCCTGTTAGTTCCCTTATTTCTCTGTTAAGTTCCTGTCTGGCAGACCTGTCCTTTGGTGAGAGTAGAGTGTTGAAGTCTGCCAGTATTAATATTAGGGGTTTGATGTGCAATTTAAGCTTTAGTAATGTTTCTTTTACATATATGGGTGCTCTTGTATTTGGGGCATAAATGTTCAGAATTGAGACTCCATCTTGATGGATTTTTCCTGTGATGAATATATAATGTCCTTCTAAATCTCTTCTGATAAATTTTAGTTTGAAGTCTATTTTGTTAGCTATTAGGATAGCTACACCAGCTTGCTTCAAGCCATTTGACTGGAAAGACTTTTACCAGCCCTTTACTCTGAGGTAGTGTCTGTCATTTAAGTTGAGGTGTGTTTCTTGTATGCAGCAGAAAGATGGGTCCTGCTTTCATATCCATTCTGTTAGCCTGTGTCTTTTTATAGGTGAATTAAGTCCATTGATATTAAGGTATATTGATGACCAGTGATTGTTAATTCCTGTTATTTTTTGTGGTAGTATTATGTGTTTGCCTTCTTTGGGATTTGTTGGTTTGGGGTTATCTATTGCCTGTGTTTTCATGGGTGCATCTAACTTCCTTGGGTTGGATTTTTCCTTCTAGTGCTTTCTGTAGGGCTGGATTTCTGGATAGGTACTGTTCAAATCTGGTTTTATCATGGAATAATTTGTTTATTCCATCTATAGCAATTGAGAGGTTTGCTGGGTATATAGTCTGGACTGGCATCCATGGTCTCTTAGGCCTGCATAACATTTTCTAGGATCCTCTTGTTTTTCAGAGTTTCCATTAAGAAGTCAGGTCTTATTCTGATGGGTCTGCCTTAATATGTTACTTGGCTTTTTCTTTGCAGCGCTTAATATTTTTTTCTTTATTCTGTATGCTTAGTAGTTTTGTTGTTATGTGCCAAGAGGATTTCTTTTTTGGGCCCAGTCTATGGTGTTTTGTAGCCTTCTTCTATCTTCATAGACATTTACTTCTTGAGGTTGAAAAAGTTTTCTTCTATGATTTTGTTAAATATATTTTCTGTGCCTTTGAGTTAGTATTCTTCTCCTTCTTCTATCCCTATTATCCTTAGGTTTGGCCTTTTCATGGTGTCCCAGATTTCCTGGACTGTTTGTGTTATGACTTTTATGGCTTTAGTATTTTCTTTGACTGACGAATCTATTTCCTCTATTGTATCCTCCATGCCAGAGATTCTCTCTTCCATCTCTTGTATTCTTCTGGTTATGCATGCATCTGTAGTTCCTGTTCACTTACTCAGATTTTCTATTTCCAGCATCCCCTCTGTTTGTGTCTTTTTCATTGTATTTGTTTCAGTTTTCATGTCTTGAACTGTTTCCTTCACCTGTTTGATTGCTTTGTCTTGATTTTCTTTAAGGGATTTATTGATTTCTCCCATTTTTTTGTTTGCCTTTTCCTCAATTTCTTTAAGGAGATTTTTCATTTACTCTTTAAATATCTCTTCCATCTTCTTAAAGTCATTTTTAAGGTTGTTTTCTTCAGCTTCTTCTATGTTGGGATGTTCAAGTCTTCCTGATGTAGAACCACTAGGTTCTGGTGGTGCCATATTGCTCTTTATGTTGTTGAATGTATTCTTTCACTAGCAGCTATCCATCTCTTCCTCCAATTAGTATAAATGGTGTCTGTGTCTCAGGGAGCCTCTCTTGGTCCAATCGGAGCTCTTGGTCCAATTGGAGCTGGCAGTCTGCGTCTGAGGGAGCAGCTGCAGTCTCTGAGGTTGGGTGGGTTTGGGGGATGGATTGGGGCTTGTAGGTTACAGGGTCTAGTGACGGTTGGTCAGACCTGCCTGTAGGAGTCCTGCCTGCTGGCCTGCAACTGGGACTGCAATTGGTTGGGTAAGGGGGCACTAAAGGCTGGGGTGATCAGCTAGAACGACTCACCTCTTGGTCCAGTCGGAGCTGGCAGACTGGACCAATCTGTGTCTCAGAGAGCAGCTCTGGTCTCAGAGGATGGGTTGATTTGGGGGGTGGGTTGGGACTTGTAGGTTACAGGGTCCACTAGGGGATGGTGATAGTTGGGAATGCCTGCAGGAGTCCTGCCTGCTCACCTGCAACTGGTTGTGCCAGTATGCATATTCTTTACCAAACAAATGTCCAGGAATTCTAGAGGTGATCTGAGCTTTTGCTTCCTATGAGACTTCATATGCTGTAAGACTTCATATATTGCCTGAAAGTTTGAGAGGTGTATTTGAAGAGTTTTACTTTATCAGGACTCCATTTTTCCCCTAAGAGTGATATCACTATGTACATACTTAAAACCTGAATTACACTATTCATAATTATTTCTCATGTTCTCCTAAGTGAGAACAACATAAACAATTATTTTCCTAAAAATTCATCTGATTCATGAAGTTACTTTTATTTTAAATAAAAAATTTCCTCCATGAAAAACTTTATGTACATTTGTATATCAATGATGCATAGAATGCAGAAAAATTAAATTTTACAGTAGTATTTTCTTATTGAAAGTCAAATGATCCATTTTAAATATATTTTAAATTAAATTTTAACTTACATGAATTGTTTTAATAATACAAGAATAAAAAATAATTTTGAAAAATGAAAGAAAATCAGAAAAATATGGTAAGCTTCAAGAATTCTCTCTCCTTAACTACATTTAACTGGGTGTTTTTTAATAATCAGATGCAAAACAACACATATAAATGTATATTGTTGCTTGCTGTGTACATGAGACCAAAATCTTAGAAATATTTAAATGATTCCTTACATTTTGGCCAGATACTTGATTTTATTTAAATTAATATAGAGAGAACTATTAATTTGGAATTTTATCTTATACTATGTTCAACAATGTATTCAAGACTTAACCATATGCTCTAACACCATGAAATTACAAGAAAAACTTAAAGAAGAGGAAATATTATACAACAGTGAGTTGTCAAATCTTTCTTAGTGATGAAACAAGAAAGAGATATAGACAATACAAAACAAAAGTGATTGATTATATCAAAATGAAAAGTTCTTTAAAGCAGACATCTGATAAAGAGCTAATACTTAAACTATATGAGGGACTCAACACAGTAGCAAAAAAAGATGAACCTCCTACAACTATTTGGACAAAAGATGTAATAGACATGTTTCAAACTTTTTTCATATATATATATATATATATATATATATTATTCACACATGAATGTTCATATATATATATGTATATATATATACACACATACATACATACATAACATACATCCTATTTTGCCCATTCAGTATTGCTAAATGTGTATGCTTTCAGCACAGAATTTCTGTTATTTGAAAGATAAGTAGTAATGAGAGCCCCTAAAGATGTGGAATACTAGAACCATTGGTGCATTTTGGTGAGAGCATCCATTAATACAGCCATTATGTATGGAAGCTCCTCACAAAAATAAAAATAAAATTATCATATGATACAGTGTAACACTTTTAACATACATACAAAACCTTTTAGATCAATGAGACAAAGAGATATATGCCCTTCAGTGTTTGATGCAGTATTATTCACATTAACTAAAATATAGAAGCAACCTAAGTGTCCAACAACCTGTGTACAATAAAGAACATATGGTATGTATTAAGGATAGAATGCCATTCAATGTTTTTAATGGGAATAATCCTGTCATTATGATACAAAAAGGCCAGGCTCAGATACTGTATGATTTCATATAATTTGCAGGATATAATAGTTTAATTTATAGAACCAGAGAGAATTGTGGATAATAAAGCCTAGGAGAGGCTCTGTGACAAGGGATAAAGCCAAAATCTCTTAGTTGAACACTAAAATAAAATGAAGTTTTAGTTCCTAGCTTTCATTAAAGGTTTAATGGTAGTTGAAAAAAAGGGAAATGTTAAAGGCATATAAAGTATATTTAGAGGAATAAGAATAGACTAGTGATTGTGCTAAATAATATTATGATATATATTCCACATTGTCAAGGGAATAGATTTCAAGTGTACTTACCATAGAAATGTAAGTGTATGAAGTGATGAAATTTTAATTAGCCTTATTTAATCATTCTACACTGTCAAAATATGTCAAAACATTATGTTGTACCAAATATACAAGTTTACTATATGTCAAATAAACCATTGTTTCAATAATGAATAAATATGTCAAAAGAAAATTCTAGCAGCCTGAATACCATTCCACATCATCAAACTGACAACTTTTTCATGGATGCATGTAAGATGGAAAACTTAGGTAAAGAAGAAGGACCCTAACATAAGGAGCATGCAATAAAGTTAAAATTAAATATCAGTCTATAATTGAATAGCAAGTATGTTCTATATGTAAGGCATAAGACTATTACATTTTTACCTCAGTTTCAATTTTAATTTTAATGAAGACTGAGTTAAACCATGTGAGACATAGTTTGTAAATTCATATCCCTGAGTGTCTTTCACTGGTTTAGATACCATTATGCCCATTTTGTTCACAACCTCAAATCTTTTTATTAATCAATAACTGGAGAATAGGAGTGAAGAAATGAAGTTCAGCCTAGTTTACCATATGACAACACAGCAACAAGGTTTTAAAATGCTTTGGCCAATTTAAAAAGAAGCACAGAGCTACATGGTGTATGATAGCTTTAAAAAGAGAAAATGGTTAGAATTGAGGTGCACATAGAAAAGAATGAAACTGGATCACTTCCTACTGCTATGCTCAAAAACGGATGAAACAAGAATGACAGATTTATGTGGGAAAGTTAAAAGTATAAATCTGTTAGAAGAACCAGTATCTGGAATTCTCTGGGATATGAGATAAGCAAAAGTCTCTTTTTAGAACACAAAAATAAGAGGACATTTTAGTCCTACCTTCCATTAAATGTTGGATTGTGGATTTATTGCCAACAATAGCAAAAATTAAAATAGGTAAGTGCTTCTTCATCAAAATAACAAATTGCTGTGCTTTAAAAGAGATTGTTTTAAAAGTGCAATGTGAGACACCACCATACTGATTTCCAAAGTGGCTGTACAAGTTTGCATTCCCACCAACAGTGGAGGAGTTTTCTCCAAAAACTGGGAATCAATCTACCTCAAGACCCAGTGATACCACTCTTGGGCATATACCACGGAATTCTCAATCATATCACAAGGACACATGCTCAGTTATGTTCATAGCAGCATTATTCATAATAGCCAGAACCTGGAAACAACCTAGATGCCCCTCAACTAAATAATGAATAAAGAAAATATGGTACATATACACAATGGAGTACTACTCAGCAATTAAAAAAATAACATCATGAAATTTGCAGGCAAATGGATACAACTAGAAAATATCATCCTCAGTGAGCTAACCCAGACTCAGAAGGACAAATATGGTATGTACTCACTCATAAGTAGATACTAGATGTAAAGCAAAGGATAATCAGACTACAACACACAGCTCCAGAGAAGCTAGCTAACAAGGAAGACCCAAAGAGGGATGCATGGATCACCCTGGGAAGGGGAAATAGATGAAATCTCCATGAGTAAACTGGGGATGTAGGGTGGGCAATGGAGGGTAGGGAAGAGAGGATGAGAAGATAAAGGAATGGGATGGTAGAGCTGGAACAGGGACAGAGTGGAAAAGCAATGAAAATGACAGAGGGAGACATCATGGGGATAGAGAGAAACTCAGTGCTATGGAAGTTGCCAGGGATCCCCAAGGATAACCCCACCTTAGACTACTAGCAATAGTGGAGAGGGTATATGAACTGGCCTACTCCAATAATCATATTGGTGAATACCCTGTCATCATAGAGCCTTCATCCAATAATTGATGGAAGCAGATGTAGAGATCCATAGCCAAACACCAGGTCAAGCTCCAAGAATCCAGGAAATGAGAGGGAAAAGGGATTCCATGAGCAAGTAGCATCAAGATCATGATGGTGAAACCTACAGAGACAACTGAACCATGCTAGTAGAAACTCATGAACTTTAGACCAACAACTGTGGAGCCTCCATGGGACTGGACTAGGCCCTCTGCATGGCAAGACAGTTGTGTTGTTTCATCTGCTTAAGGGTCCCCCTGGCAGTAGGACCAGGATATATCCCTGGTGCATGAGCTGGCTTTTTGGTGGGATACCTTGCACAGCCTTGATGCAGGGTGAGGGGCTTGGAAGTGCCTTAACTGAATGTCCCAGGCTTTGTTGACTCCCCATGGGAGGCCTTACCTTTTCAGAGGAGAGAATGGGGGGTGTGTTGGGTGGGGAAGGCTGGGGAAAGAAAGGGGGATCTGTGGTTGGTATGTAAAATGAATAAAAAAAAGTCTTAATGAAGAAAAAATTTAAATAATGAAAGTGAAATATTATATATCTGACAAGGGAGTTGTATCTCAGATATATAAGCAACTATTAATGTCAATATTTAAAAGACATACAAATTAAAGGAAGCAATGCATTTACATAAACATTTATCCAAAGACAACTCCAATGGGCTTAATAAGCATACAGACAATTGTTAACCTTGAGTTATTCCTTTTTCAAAGAGACTCATTTTCCTGCCACTGAGAAGATAGTAGATAGTGTTAGCATTGGTAAGGAAGTGAAAATACAAGAATCCTTCTTCATAGCTGCTGAAACCAAAAAATGACACAGCCTTTGAAAACTCTTTCATGTCAGGAGACCCCATACAAAGACATGAGTTTACTTTCTGTTTTTGAACAAGGAATTTGATATTATTATTTTCTACTGGGTGCTCAAACTTACATAATTAACCCTGAATATGGATCCTGGGGTGTACGAACAATGAATGAAATGTAGTGTGAATAAATGAACTTACAGTAAATAAGGAAGAATTTTAAAAGAGAGGCTAAAAAGCAATAAATATCACAATACAATCATAATATCAAAATAATTATGCCCAGTTATTTTCTCAACTTTTGAAGGTATCTTATATTGCTTTATTCTGATGCGAATAAAACTATTCATTAATTTGTTCAAATCAGCTTAAGAAAATATTGCCCTAAACTGAGTATTTTTATGTACAGGCTTTCCAAGAGTCAAAGGGCTGACTCAGTTCATTCTATGATAGCAAAATACTATGATGTTTAAAAAAACCAAAGCAGATTAGTTACTTGGCACTTGTTTGGCCTCCTGATGAACCAGAGTTTTGAAAATATGATAGTTAAAAGGAGATTTATATTTTAACAAGTCCAAATGCTTTTCAGCATAAAGAGGTTGAGAAATAAACAAGTCCTGTTCATTTTGTAGAGCTGTTCTTGGAAGTGATAATGTAACCAATCCTCAAATATAACTCCAAAGATCACTTCTGGAGATCAAAGTGAGGAAAACGAATTTGTGATTTTTAGCCTGTCTTCCACACTTATCCGCAGATGAGAATGAAATAAAATCAAAAGAGAAATTACACTGAGGGCATAATTCCATGTCTCCACAATTCCTTTGTTTTAGAGCTAATGTGTATACTTTTAAATGTATTTTTTCCCAAGGGCAAGCTTGAATAGAGTTATTGTCCCCAAATCCCTCAGATTGTCTCCCAGGATTCAATTTGTAGCAAATTTGATTTCTGGTTTTAAAAAACAAACAAACAAACAAACAAACCGTGATACTTATAACAGTAATGTGTATGATATTTGGAGGCACACAAATCACCCTTACAAAAATTAAATGAAATAATGAAATGAAATGGATTTGGTAATAATATGACTGTCTTGTCATTAATATTTATGACAGAAATAGGTGATATTTATAACACTAAATGCAGTTGTAGCTATATAACAAAGGGTTCTTAAAGACAAATTGCTGCCGGCTTGGGCTATAATGAGACACTTCCTCAAAAAGAGAAACCAAAAAAAGAGGGCAGCCTACTGCAGGGAGCTATTGCTTTACTACTTTATATACTTTAATTTTCCATAAAAAAGAATTGCTGAGATTTTCTCTTTCTTTTTCACATATATTCACTAAAATTTATATGTAGAATTGTGGCTTGAGTTTTCCTGCCTGGCCCACAGTCAGGATAAATCTCTTTCACCTGCCAGTCCCACAGCCGCTCAGACCCAACCAAGGAAACACAGAGACTTCTATTGCTTATAAACTGTATGGCCGTGGCAGGCTTCTTGCTAACTGTCCTTATATCTTAAGTTATCCATTTCCATAAATCTATACCTTGCCACATGGCTCGTGGCTTACCGGCACCTTTACATGCTGCTTGTCCTGGCGGTTGCTGGCTGGCAGGCTGGCAGGCAGTGACTCCTTCTGCCTTCCTGCTCTTTTAATTCTCTCTGTTAGTACCGCCTACTTCCTGCCTAGCCACTGGCCAATCAGTGCTTTATTAGCAACACATTTGCCATACAGAACATCCCACAGCATAGAATTTTCTTTCTTATTTAAATCTACTCAGAATATATAAACTAAAATTCTCTCAGTAATCACAGTATATTTGCCAAAGTGTTCTGTACATTTTTCTCTATTCTGGGATTTAAAATTTTATACATTGCCTACACAAGAATTTTATTTTATGAGACTAAATTATGACTTACTGCACTGTAGTTCCTTCAAAAAATTTATTTTAAACAGCGTACCTTATAATCTCATTAATGCTAGTTTATAGTTTAATATATTATCCTTTAAATACATTGAAATCTACTTAAGATATCACAGCAATTTATAAATAGGACATTAATGTATCTCCAATTGTGGTGATATTTTGTTTGTGAGCTAACAAATAAAGCTTGCCTGAAGATCAGAGGGAAAAGCCACCCATTAGTTCACCATAAAGGCCAGACAGTGGTGGCACACACCTTTAATCCCAAGCACTTGGGATCTTGTGCCTTTGCTCCCAGTGCTTGGGGGGCACACATGCCTTTAATCCCAGCACTAGGGGGGTTGAGGCAGGAAGTGATATGGCTGAGCAGTTAAGGGATATAAGGCAGGAGGAGACAGGAGCTCAGTCTTTTCAGGTGAGGAGTTGGTGAGGTGAGAGGTAGCTGTGAATTGTTTCATTATCTCTCTGATCTTTCAGCATTTACCCCAATATCTGGCTCCAGGTTTTTATTAAGATCAATTATGATTTGCACTACATGTGGTGTCCAACTTGTGGGCACAATTTCATAAAAAAGCCACTTGGTTGTGGAGATAACTTTTGTTATATGTAATTTTACTATGTTAAAATTAAAACCTTCCTTTTTGATTAGATAGAAAAGGGGAAATAATATGGGATGTCTTTCTGTATGTATGAATATGTCTTGCTCCCATTGGTTAATAAATAAAGTTGATTTGGCCTATGGCAAAGCAGGATAAGAGCCAGGTGGGAAATTCAAGCAGAGATACAGGGAGAAAAAGGGTGGAGTCAGGGGCAAACACCATCCAGCTGCACAAGGAGCAAGATACCAGCAGACCAGTAACGTCATGGCCACATGGCAATATATATAAAGAAAATTGATTAATTTAAGTAATAAGTGCTAGTTAATAATAAGCCTCAAACATTTATAATTAATATAAGCCTCTGAGTAATTATTTTAAAAGTGGCTACTGGACCACAGGACAGAGAAAAAGCTCCAGCTACATTTGGTGCCAACGCAGGGCATGTACATACACATAAAGCATAAAAAAAGCTTTAAAAAAGAGGACTTCTAGACCCACAAAAACAGGAGTCAAGCACAGCTTCTTGGTAGCCACATTTTTTCAGATAGGCTCTGTTTCTGGTGTCTAACTGTAGATGAATTTCTAAACAGTCTTATTAAATAAGAAACACAGAGCCAAATACAGAGGTAAGAGCCAAAGAGATCTGAGAATTAGCGAAGAGTCAAGACTACCTTATCTTACCAGCTTGCTGCTGTCACTTCCCTAGAGAGACTTTCTTCTCTTCTAAATTGTGTTTTTATTGCCTTCCTGTTCTGCCTTCTCATTGGCTCTAAGCCCAGCCACATGACTTCCTCGTCACTGTCTGTCTATACAGACCTCCAGGTCTCTATGGTTGGTACTAGGATTAAAGGCTCATGTCACTATGCTTGGCTATGTCCTTTACCACACAGAGACTCTGCCTGCCATGTGATCAGATTAAGGGCATGTGCTACCACCACCTGACTTTTGTTTTATGGCTATTTGTGACCTTGCTATGTGACCTCTGATCTCCAGGCAAACTATATTTATTAACATACAAATAAAATCACATTTTAGTACAAATAAAATATCACCACAGCTAACAGATGCACGGCTCCTTTAATAGACAGCTTACTGGTTTGTGTTGGCCTTACTGATGGCTCTTTCAAGAGGTCCTGCTATGTAGTACTTAATTGGGATTTGTGGGTAATGTGCTGCAAGCTGCTTGATGGCAGCATGTTGAAAAGCTGAAGTGGCCAGAGAAAGCAGCCAAAATTGCCAGTTTGGTCCTAGCTATGCCCACTTAGCAGTTTAAAGCAGTGATCAGAAAAAGATTACAGATACACAATAAAGACAGATTCAGACAAAAAGAACCTTCTAAATGGGTCACAGTGTGTTTAAAAAATGTATGTAGGCTTGGAAGAGAGAGCAAAAAGAATATAGACAGCTATAAAAAGAAACAAATAGTTTTTTAAAAATGAAGTTTTTAAAAAGACAGTTAAAATAATACAAAAGAAATAAGCCATGTAAATATGGAAAATACACAGAGAGTCTGGATTGTGTATGTTCCTGTGTTTTCTTGGAATTGTTTTTTTACTATTAATGAGCTAACTGTCGAGAGTCATTTCATTATGGGGGCTACTAAGTTAAACCTATATATTTGTTAATGGTATCTTGACTTCAAAATTTGGGTCTAAGGATATGTTACTTTGGAAAAGAGGTTCTGCTTTTGTTTCAACTGAGAATGAGGAGCTGTGGATTTTTTCCATGCTAATATGGTCTCCAATAGGAATGATGGCCCTGGTGATTTAATATCCACAAGAGTTTCAAGGCTACTGGCTGAGATGGATCAACCACATAAAATACCCCAGTCACGACTTGACCATAATTCTAAATTTTCTCAGGATCTCCATAAGAGTACCAGTACCCCCAATCAGCAGGAAGTAGTATAAAAAACTACACTCAAATTACCAAAATATTGTTTATGAATGTTTGTTTTCATTTAAAGGGGGCTGGTTATAAATGGTTAATGGTTATAGTCAATCTCTTTCTAAAGAAAAAAGAGGGATATGATATAGAAATGATGAGAAAAGGTAGATTGATTATTGAATATCACTTTAATCCAAAAACTGTTAATCTCAAAATACTTTACATTGATATGGATTTTGGTTTACTGATATAAATATAAGGTCATTGAAGAACATATGGGCATTAAATAAGCTATGGAATTTGTTTTCAATGTGGCAAGGCTAGCCATTTGGGCAAGAAACTGCTCTTGCCTGGACTGCTTTACAATATGATGTATAAACAGAACACGCAGGACCCAAAGAAAAATGACTGCCTAACTTGCCAAAACCAGGTAGGACAGTCCTTCAGGGTTCCTGCTATATGAAAGAATCTGCCAGACATTCTGCAGGACACAGAAGGAATCGACTGATGAATTTTGCCAAAATAAGAAAGACAGTCCTTCAAATTTCCTGCTTCACTGAAAATCTGCTGCATACTCTAAAACTGTAAGGTGAAGATGTATTCCCCAATGTTACAGAAGAACTTTGGGTGACTGTACAGGCAGGTAGATGTCTCTGTCATTTATAGAATTTTGGAAGTTGCTTACAATGCACTTCCTGTTTACTCAGGTAATATTATATACTTCTGGGGTTTTTGAAGGAGCTGAAGACTAGATAGTTATAGTTTTCCTTAGTTATAATTGAAAGTAAATTAGATACAAAACTTTAGACTCACCAAGATAAGATAAAGTATTTTCTCTAATTTTGTTTAATGCGAATGGTTTGGATATTGTTACTGTAATTCTTACTTAATAACTGTGTTTGTTTTACTATCTTAAGGTTACAACCTTTCTTTTTAATTAGACAAAAAACAGGAAATGCTGTGCAATAATGCTCTTGTACACTGTAAAGTTTTGTCAATTGGTTTAATAAAATGCTGATTGGCTAGTTGCCAGGCAGGAAGTACAAGTGGGGCAGTCAGACTAGGAATTTTAGGAAGAAAACTACGTCCACATTCCTAAAAAATGGATTATGGATGTTTGTCTTTGTTTAGGTTGTTGGTTACAAACTGTTATTGATCATAGTCAATATCTTTCTAAAAGAGAAAGGAGGATATAATATGGAAATACAGGATATAGATCTGATAGGATAAAAGGATGGATTATTGAACCTACTTTTAAAGAGCAACTTGTTTAAAATATTTTACATTGCTATGGATTTTAGTGTATTGATGCAAGTTTAAACTTAATTTTGTTATACTGTATATATATTTCTACTCTCTTTGGAGGTATTAGGTTTATGTAACTCACTTAAATTGTAATAGATAATTAAGAAATACAGATTAATACTAGTCATCTAAGATAATCAAACTTGTAGTCATGTTAAGTTTTCTAGGTATACATAGATATAATTCAATTAGGTAGGTAATCTTCAAACACTTCAAAGACCTACAGAATATTGGATTTAAAATGTTTTAAAAACTTATACTTTGAGGATAATGAGACATATCTGCTCCTGGCAGCACCAAGTATGTCAAGGAAGATGATGGTCATCGAAGACATACTATACAAAATTTATCTTCTTCTTGGGAAAAATAGTCATTTGGCCAAGAACCTGTTCTTGCCTGGACTGCTTGATCAACTGGACATGAAGTACCCATAGGAAGGTGACTACTGAACTTTGCTTGGCAAAATGGTCCTTCAGGTTCCTGCTTTGCAGAGGAAACTGCCAGACATTCTACAGGACACAGAGAGAAGTGACTGAGAGACTCTAGGCCCGTGGGCTCAAGACAGATGCCCCGACTTTACAGAGGAACTTTGGATGACAGTCCAGGATGCCAGCTATCTCTGTCTACACTTGGAAGACTCCTGAAAGTTGATTGTGTCCTTCTCCCATTTCTCAGGTAATATATCCTTCTGAGGTCTTTGATGTAGTTGAAGACTATATAGTTATAATTTCCTTAGTTATGATAAAATAAGTTAGATATGAAACCTTAGACTCACAAATATAGGATAGATAGGATATCTTCTTTAATTTTGCCAATACAAATTGACTAGATATTATAAATAGACTAGATAATGTAACTGTAAATCTTGTTTGATAATTGTTTTGTTATATGTAATTTTACTATGTTAAAGTTAAAACCTTCCTTTTTTGAAAAAAAGAAAAGGGAACGTGCTAGGGATGTCTTTCTCTATGCTGTGAAATGTGTTGCTGTGATTGATTGATAAGTAAAACGCTGATTGGCCAGTAGCCAGGCAGGAAGTATAGAGTGGGCAGGATAAGCAGAGAGGAGAATTCTGGAAAGTAGAAGGCTGAGTCAGGAGAAGCTGCCAGCCGCCACCATGAGGAGGAAGATGTGAAGACAGAACTGGGAAAAGGTACCAAGCCGCATGGCTAAACACAAATAAGAATTATGGGTTAATTTAAGTGTAAGATCTAGTCAATATTTAGCCTGAGCTGATGGCTGAGAAGTTGTAATTAACATTAAACCTCAGTGTGATTATTTTATAAGCAAGCCACGGGACTGTGGGTGCCTGGTGGGACCCAAAAATTTCAGCTACAGTGATGATACTATAGGCATGTAGCACCACAGTGCTTATTAACTTTTATGTTAATTAGTCCTTATTAACTTATGTGTTAACTAAGGAACAAGAGTTTTGGCCTGTTCTCTATGAAATAATTTAAAATCATAGTTCAACTAATCTGATAGCATGAGTTGGAAAATTTTGCACTTTCCTCATGCTTTGTAATAATTAAAATAATAAGAATTTTTCATGCTTTCACCATTTGATAAAAAATTGATTATATACCCATGATATTGATGCCACAATTACACCAGAGATTGTGGATGACTACAACAAAGCAATCTTTTCCAGAAACAACATGGAAGATGCACATATAAATTTACAGCACTTGTAACAGCATACACATAATCTGTGTAAAATTAAGAGAGAGAAATTCACAGCATGTGGGAGGGTGGCATTTCTTACCAGGCTGATAGCTATCATTCATCGCAAAGCTCACAGTTGGGTAAGATCGATAGTTACTTTTCTCCTCCAGTAGCATACATAGCACCTTCCAGTAACTGGGAAAGCTAGACAGTATGGATGAAGCTTTCAGGTCTGAACTGATTTGATTTCTCCATGTTCTATAATTTATATAAGTGATGACTTCAACAATAGGATTTTACCTTCCATTTCTGGAGAGCAACAAAGAGCTATGGCAAAATATTAATATCTCAGTGTCTGGAAACTCACTGACCAACAACTCAAAATGAGATAACATTCCTGACACTATGCTTTTCATTTGTTAGTTGGTGGTGTCTAGTAAGGGTGCTATTACCTAGTTATAGTGAAACTTCATTTAAATTCTTTTTATATATGTGTATGTATATATTTTATAAAGCTTCTGCATTAGTAGTCTTTCATATGACTTGTTCACAATTTCCTTAATGTTAGGTATAACCCTGGTAGTATTCCATTCTCTGCCCATTTAATCCTGTCTATATCTTTATCCCTCTGCCCCATTTATATTAAGGTATTCTGTCCCCCTCCCTTGAAAGAAGTTTCCTCCCCCATGGCACCTTACTCATTTCCTAAATTCTGTGGCTATTTCAAATGAAATGCATATCTAAATACTCAAGGTTAACATTCACAAATGACAAATAAAAGTATGTCATTTATCTTTCTTGGTCTAGGTTACCTCACTCAGAGCAATTGTTTCAAGCTCCATTCATTTATGGCAAATTTCATAATTTATTTTTTTCTTTATAGCTGAATAGTATTCCACTGTGGAAATTATGGAGTGGCATGAAGGTAAAGAAAATATACAACAACTTTCTGCTTATATTTAAGGCTCCCTCCTCAAGATGGAAGCATACCTGGCACTGTAATCAAGTCCAATAGGCTTTAGGGCACAACCTACTAATATTACTCTTCTAAAGAGACACTATATTATATGTAGTCCTAATTACTTATCATTATATCCATATACTTAGTGCATCTGTCAATCATCATAGAAGCTTTATTTTCATTAGATATCAGTCAGCCCAGAGACCCACAACAAAACAAGATGCAGGGATTAAGTGACTGTAGACTGCTTAGCCATAATTGAAACATCTATAGCAAACATCTGTATGCCAAGGTTTCTACATCATTTCAAAAGAGAGTGTTGTAGTTTTGGTGAGAATGTCCCACATAAACTAATATATTTGAGTGTTTGGTTCCCAGTTGACAGACTATTTAAGAAAGATTAGGAGGTGCAGCCGTGTTGGAGGAGATGTGGAACTGAGGTTGGGCCTTGAGGTTTTAAAAGCCTATCCTAGACCCAGTCTTTCTCTCTGTCTGCCTCCTTTCCATGAATCAGGATATATGCTCTCATCTAATGCTCCAGCTCCCTGCCTGCCAACATGCTCCCCATCATGATGATCATGAACTAGCACTCTAATACTGTAAACAAATCCCAAAGAAAATGCTTTTCTTTCATAAGCTGTCTTCCTCATAGTGTCTCCACACAATAGAACCGTAAGTAAAATAGGGAGTGAAAAGATTATAAGAGCCAGAGATTGTGGATGACTACAATAAAGCAATCTTTTCCAGAAACAACATGGAAGATGCACATATAAATTTACAGCACTTGTAACAGCATACACATAACCTATGTAAAATTAAGAGAGACAATTTCACAGCATGTGGGAGGGGGGTCACAAAGCCCTAACCCTAGCTGAGGAGCTATTGGTAACTGACAGCTCTTGGGAGAGGGATAGTTCCTTTACTCTAAATGTACGGCTGTTGCAGCAGCTTCTCAAATGAATAGCCAAACACACAACCAGAATGGATTACTCCAAAAATCAAGAAGACACAAAGTTGGGTAGGTGTGGAAAGGAGGGAGCAGAGTTCAGGGAGATGGGAAAATATGATCAAATTCACTCTATGAAACTCTCAAAGAATTTTTAAGTATATATTTTAAAACTTACTATACAATCATTAGTTTTAATATCTAAGGGATCTTTTATTATATCCATTTTCTGTGATTTTAATATATTTACATTTTATTTTATACCACTTAAGAGACCATCATAGGATAATTTAAAAAATGTTCTCTATTACCTCCTTTTAATTTTGCTCAAGTAGGAGTTTTTTTTTTTCTTTTTCTTGGTTAATTCTTTCAAAAGGACAATAATTTTATAGAAGCATTTGTTGGTTTTAGATATTTACATCATTTTTTCAAAAATCTTCTCTACATACTTAATTATTACAAAATAAGCATATTAAGGGATTGCTTTACTTATGTTTAAGACATGTTTTTTATTAATACAAAATAATTATGTGGGATTTAATGTCTATAGAGTTTTAGATATTTTTACAAGCAAAACTATTTTTTCTATTCGGTAAATTGCACTAATCCTGACAGATATACACAGTCTCATTCCAATGAAGAAGATTTACTTTAAATTAATATGGTTATTATTAGTAATAAAAGCAGTAACGTTTTAATATTAATTATATATTAATATAAACATTTTTCTTAATTCATCTCAATAATCAGTGAGATAAGTTAAATTTGTCACTGCTGAATTATATATGTACAATGAATGTAATAACCATGAAAGTAAAGAAATTTGCTAACAAATCAAAGTGGTAGAACTGGGAACCCAAATCTGTCTCTAGAGATTAGCTATCATGATAACTTTTATCTGCTGCCAAGTTTATTCAATTGAAATACTAATCCCAGTATCCATAAGGAATTATAATAACATTTTGGGAGCTCTGCTGTGGGATGTTCTGTATGCTCTGAATGTGTTGCTCTGATTGGCTAATAAATAAAGTGCTGATTGGCCAGTAGCCAGGCAGGAAGTTTAGGCAGGACAAAGAGAGAAGAGAAGGTGGGAAGTGGAAGGCTGAGAGAGGAGATGCTGCCAGCTACCAGTTGCAACTGCCATGAGAAACAAGATGTAAGGTACCAGTAAGCCACGAGCCACGTGGCAACTTATAGATTAATAGAAATGGGTTAATTTAAGATATAAGAACTAGATAGCAAGAAGCCTGAGCCATTAGGCCAAACAGTTTACATAATATAAGCATCTGTATGTTTATTTGAGTCTGAATGGCTGCTGGCCCAGGCGGGACTGGAGATAACTGCAGGTACAGAGCCCATAGGGGATAAATGTATTTTAGGAAGTTATTTAAAAAATAGAATGTATTGTTTTTTAATGTGTTCTTTTCTAAATACCACCCATAATATGTGTTTTATCTACTTCATTTTAATGTCAACAAGGTTTTCATATATTTCCTGCTAAATATCTCAAATTAACTTTACACAAATATACTTTTGGAAATACATATTTAAAAAAGAGGATATTGTATCTGTTACTTTAACAATTTAGTTAGTAATTAACTGCTAAGGGACAAAAGTGGCCTTTCCATTCTTCTGTCACCTTATTGTTATTCTTTATTGATAATGATATTTCAGTTGAATAAACTCTGTAGCTTCATATAGATGAAACTATGACTGGTGGATATCTGAAATGTTTTCCATACTAAATAATAAATAAAATGTAGCAATTGGCATTAATAAAATAATACCATAAAAATTTTAGGAAAGGTGATCTTTATTTAATACAAATTACTTTAAAAGTCAAATTAAAAGGACAGGGAATATGACAGAAGAAATAGAGTAATCACAAAGGTGTTCATTGGAATTCAGCCCAATAAATTCTAAATAAATTAAAGAGAAGAACAACAAGGCAGCAAATTTAACATTTCTACAGAAAGACAAGGTAGAGGGAATTAAGCTTTATCAAAGCACATGCTAAAAGTAAACTTAAGGAGAGTGGATTATTAAAATCAGGAGTTATAAAGCTTTTCAATACAGTTAGAATTCTATATCTTTGTGATGTCCTGCATTAATGTGGTCCTATTTTGCTTTCCATTGGCATGATGAACATCATGATCCAAAGTAATTCAGTGAAAGTAATTCTTAATTTGCCTTAAAGCAGCCACTTTACAAAAACAATCTCCAGATTCAATGCAATTAAAATAAAAATTCTAGGGTTACTCATCACATATATAAAAAAAATCTTAAAGTTTACATGGAACCATCAGAAACACAAAGAATAACTAAAGCAAGTATTGCTAGGCCTGATTTCAAACTGTAGTACAGATCCATACTAAGAAAATAGCATTGTACAGGCACAAAAACACACATAGATGTCAGTGGACAAAAATTGAGAACTCAGATATTACCCCACACAACTACAGATACCGATATTTTGACAAAGATTCCAAAAATATACACTAGAAGGAGGATAGCATGTTCAAAAAATAGTGCTGACAAACCTGGATATCAACATACAGCAGAATGAAAATAAATTGCCTTACACAAAGTGTAAGTCCTAATAATACTCTGAAAGTACTGGGTAAAAAAGTCAGAAATATGCTTCACTATACAGACACAAGTACAGACTTTCTAAAAAAGACACCTGTAGATAGAAAATAAGTCCTATAATACACACACACACACACACAAACTCACACACATACACAAACACACACACAAAAAAATAAAAAACACAGAAAAGCTACTTTATAGAAAAAGACACAGCCAATAGAGTGAAATGTAGACCACAGGATGGATGAAAATCTTTGCCAACCATACATCTGAAAGATGACTCAATGAAATATGACAGATGATAGAGTATTTTCTTTAATTTTGTCAAATACAAATAGACTAGCTATTGTACCTGTAATTCCTGCTTGATATGTAATTTAACTATGTTAAAGTTAAAACATTCCTTTTTGATTAGACAGAAAAGGGGAAGTGCTGTGGGATGTCTTTCTGCATTCTGTGAGTATGTGTTGCTCCCATTGGCTAATAAATAAAGCTGTTTTGGCCTATAGCAGCTCAGAGGAAGGTGGGAAATTGAAAGAGAGAGACAGGAAAGAAAAAGGCAGAGTCTGCAGAGATGCCAGCCACCACTGAAGGAGAAGCAAGATGCCAGCAAACTGGTAAGCCACAGAACACGTGGCAAAACATAGATTAATAGAAATGGGTTAATTTAAGATATAGCTCTTATATCTTAAATATAATTTAAGATTATGTTTTAATTAATTTAAGATATAAGAGCTACTGCTGACTCCCCATGGGAGACCTCGTTTTGGGGGGATGTGGGGATGCAGGGTGGCTTGGGAAAGAGGGCTGAGTGGTGGGAGAAGGGAGGAGGGGGGTCTGTGGATAGCATGAGGAGTGAGTAGAAAATTTCTTAATAAAGAAAAATAAAATAAAGTAAAAAAGATATAAGAGCTAGCTAGCAAGAGGCCTGCCATAGACCATCCAGTTATTAATTAATATAAGCCTCCATGTGTTTACTTGGGTTTGAAACGCTACAGGACCAGGAGGGACACAGGAAAATTTCTGACTACATTTGGTCAGAATATATAACACCTAGAAAGCTAACAGCTCAATTAAAAATGACCTGCAAAACTTCTCAAAAGAAGAAGAAATATAAATGGCTAATAAATGTTTAAAATCCATTCAATATTTGTAGTATCAGGAAGAATTCAGATTAAATCAAAGTATTCCTCTCATCTCAGTCAAAATAGCCATCATCAAGAATACTAATGACAAAGGTGAATTTTTACACATCATTTGTTGGATTGTTGACTAATGCACCACTTTGTCAATCTGTCTGGAAGTTTAAAAATAACTACAAATAAAGCAATCATTATGCAGCTCCACCAATTCTGATAGATACACAAAAGACTCTATATTACAATATAGAAATATCTGTAGATCCATGTTCATTGTGTTCTATTCATAATATCTAGGAAATGGAAACATCCTAGATGTCTATCAACAGATGAATCAATAATGAAAGACTGGTACATATACAAAATGGTACTTTATAAAGTTGTAAATGAAATTAAATTGTGAAATTCAAAGGTAAACACATGAAACTAAAAACAGTTACACTGAGTGACATAACTCAGACCCCAAAAGAGAAATGTCACATATTCACCCTCATATTTTGATCCTATCTTCAAATCTTTATATTTGTGTATTTAACTTGTAATGTCTGTAGAAACCAGGAAATTAAAAAGGGGATACCGAGATAAATATCTTAAGGGAAGGGGAACAGTAAACCATAGGTAAAATAAAAATACATTCAACGGGGTATTACGGGAAAATAGTGTAAGCATGAATGGAGATGGAGATATTGGAGAAATGAGGATACTTGAAGATGAAGGTACATAGGGAAGAGTTAACCAAAGGGAATGGGGTAGGAAAACCATGTGCACAGAAATTTACTCTTATAATATCCCTCTCCAATGAAATCTCAATTCTAGGAATAGGATACATCTCTATGAGTTATTGTTTAGAGGAGTCCCTGAAGCCCCTCAAATAATACAGACTATTAGTATTTCCCTTGCTTGACCACAATAAGCAGATAGTAAATATTTATGCTGGTTATCTTTTGTCAACTTAATACACACAGGAGATATCTCTGTAGAAGGAACCTCAACTGAGAAAATATCTCTACTCAATTGACCTGTAGATAAGTCAGTGGGGCATTTTCTTGATTAATGATTGATGTGGGAGAGCCCATCCCACTGTGGATAATTTCATGCCTTGCCTATTGGTCCTGGGCTGTATAAGAAAGCACGCTGAACAAGATATGCAAAGAAAACCAGAAATCACCTTTACTCCATGGTGTTTGCATATTTTCCAGATTGAGTTCCTTTCCTGAAGGCCACAAATGATTGAATATGATCAGAATGTATGAGCTAAATACAATGCTTTTGGTGAAGACTCCAGACATGTTTGTTTCAGTACATACAGAAATCAATCATGAACTAACAAGGAAATCTCCTCTCAGATGGTTAGATTTCATGGTGCTGAACTGTTATACTGACCATTAGAAGAGCAAAGGCATCAATGGTTTTACACAGTACAAAACTCTACATGTTGCAATGTAGAGTTGTCATTTTGTTAAGTGATCACATTGTCAGGGTTCTATTTAAATGTTGATGTCTATATACATAGATGTAAGCTGTTCACAGCTGTTCTCAGAGAAGTTTGTTTATGCAATAGGTAGCTGTTCATACATAGTCTGATAACATATTGACGTTCTCAGAATACATGACGTGAGAGCTCAACCATAAGTAGAAGAGCAACATCAACTCCCTGCTTGCAAAGGTAAAGAAATATCAAGGAAGACTGTACAGAAGAATTACAGAATAGGGACAATTTCTGTGAAAGTGAAATGCTGTCATCTGGACATGACATGGACATTGCCCTAATAAACTAATCGCGACTATGTTACCTGAATAACACCCATAAAAGATCAGTCCAGTCAAAGTTCCAGGACAGATATAATACTGACTCACAAAGCCTACCCCACAGTTAAGGAGCTTTGACATGGAGTAGCTGCTAGGGAAGGAAGAATCATTTTCCCTTGGGGGTGTGGCCACTGGTAGGTTTCCTATATTCCCATGGGTAATCTTATATCAGTGAGTTTATGAGCAGCACTAATGTGATTCAGTAGTTTATAAATGACAATTAATAATAATAATAAATGGATTTTAATTTGCATTGCCCTACAAAGAAGGACAATGTTACAACTAGATGTCATGTTACAAAAAAAAAAAAAAAAAAAAACTCCAGTTCCAGCAATTAGTTACTACTTTTTGAGTTGTTGACCAAAAGAGTCCCATCATCTTCCATCCAAACATTACAGAACATTGCCAATGTTTTTGGTTACCCTCCAGCACTTAATGGTAAAATGTAGTTACTAAAGACACAACATACTTGAGTCATAGAACATACAGAAATTTACCTGGAACTCATCTTGAAGTTTCATCCCTACTGGTTAATTTTCATAGTGCCGAAAAGTTCTATGAATGCTACCAGAGAAGAAAAGTTATCACTTTTTATTGGATTTAATTGACAGTGTCAGGTATGGATCACAACTCTTGGAGTAAGCCTTAAATCCAATTTTAAAAAAGTTACTAGTTACACCCATAATATTCATGACACTATTGTACCAATTGGCATATCTTGTCAGGCAGGTCATTATTGTAGCTTGCAGGATTCACACCTGCATAAAATTAGACAGGTCATTTTTTATACTTTTTTGTAAACATTGCCTTTGCTGTCTGTTGGATGTTCTAATTCTTCTTTCCAAATCTCAGGATTTTCTATGATTTTGATCTGCCCTGCTTTCTTCATTGCTCCCTCTCTGTCTCTTGGTACTGTTACAATGATCCATGAAAAATGCAGTTTGGTTGAAAACCAGTAGAAAGACCCCCAATCAATTGAAAATTTTCATAATTATGTTTAGTATTTAGATTCCTCCCTGAACTAAAATACTGGCAAATCATGCTACTTATAATGCAATGACTCAAGCCTTTTTAATAGGAATAGATTGCTAACAACCTAAATTTCAAAGCTTGTAGAAAGACATTCTCAGACCTAGTAATAAAAACACTGCAGTGAAAAAAAGAATCCTAGCCATGTGAAACGAAAACCATGTGAGGTTTGGGACTCTTTTAACAAGCTCCCCAGGTTGATTCAAGGACAGGGTCAGTTTTGAGAACTACTATTTTATAGTCATTCTCCAGAAACCCTATCATGGTCTTCATAAATTTCCAAACTAAAGGATGCCTTTGAGGGACTGTTATAAAGAAAGCTATACACAGTGGGCCCTTGCTGATTTGTGGTTTAGAGTTGAACTAGTTAATCAACTCTCTTACATGTAGCTTAAAGATGCACCTTGTCTGCCAAGTGGTCTACAAGCAGTAAAACAGAAAAGAAAAGAAATGCCATATTGAGAAGTACACCATCTGTATAATACACTTTGTTCCCCATCACAGGTGTAGTTCATAGAAACAGCCGTTTTTCCATTTTTGGAGAGTTAACTCTTTTTCTATGTTGAACACTGATATAGATACAATGAAAATGAACATTGTGTATAGAAATAATTCACAAGAATAAAATGAATCTTGTAACAATATCAAGAGAGTGTGGAGAACGATTCAGAAAACAAAAGTGTTATTTGCATCTGAGACTAAAATCAAGACAAAAATTGAATGTGATAAAGAAAAAAACTGCAAAATATATTTTATGCAATTAATGTAAAACTCATTCTAAAGTGTGCTTAGTCATCTTTAAAATATTTTTCTATTGAAGAATATAAAAATTATCTAAATTTTAACCATGATGATTAACTAGGAATTTTCAACTGTCATATCTCCAAAGAGACTTGAAATGAGATGATACTCTCAATGGACAAGAATGACTTTTTGGAGGTTCAGGAGTCAAGAAAAGAAGTTACAGTGGGTATTCTTGGCAAAACATGTAATAATAAGGGTGTGGGGTACAATTTCATTTTACTTGTAACAAACTTCACCAAAGGTGGCAAAACTCTGTGCCATCAGTGATACCACTCCTCTCCTATGCCATATTCAAGATTTCTCACAAAGGGGAAAACAAGTGTCATGAACACTAAGTTACCAACAACCATGCAGGGCACAACTACTCATAAGTTTCATTTCTCAATCAACAAAAATCACCAAGGCTGATATCATCATACCTGAATGGGGATGCTAAGAATAGTCAAGTGCATAATAGCAGGAATTTTGATTTAGAACTCAACCTAATCAACAATCATCCTATTTCTCAAAGAGTGTCATGAGCTATTGGTATGTTTTTCCTCTGACCTATTTCCCCAATTACCCACAAGCAACACCAATACTCCCTGTGCCTCACCCTCTGCTTTGTGTGACCATTACCCATGTACATTTGCATGGAAGTTAAGGGAAAGCCAGACAATGAGAGAGACAGAGGTGGGAGAGAAGAAAAGGGGGATAGAAGAAGGGAGGGAGGGAGAGAGAGAGATGGGAGGAATATGTGTGGATGTGGATGTATATAACACACATGCCACAACACACATAAGGAAGTTAGAGAACAGAAGTTTTTTCTGTCCTTCCACTGTGTGTGTTTGTCCCATGGAGCTCAGGTTATAAGGCTTGACAGAAAGCACCTTTACCCACTTAGGCATCTGACCTTCCCAAACTGAATTTTGTGGCACTATCTTGGGGTAAAAAATGAAAGACTCTTAGTCCTACCCTGATTTTGAAATACCGAGAGGGAGTAGACAATCCTAGGAATTCTCTCTTAGAAGAGAGAGGTACAGAGCAAGATAATCTACTGTGAATGGTTTAACACAAACCCAAAACATCTATGCAGGCTAATGAGTTTTTCTTGTTCATTTGTCTCTTGTTGCTAGTTTTGTCTTTTTGATCTCTATAGTAGTAACTAAAGATGAGAATATACTTTTTTTTTTCAGATGTGAAGACAATCATCAAAGACTTTAAGGAACATAAAAAACCCAACAATATAACTCTGTCAAATGAATGCAGTAATATTCTAGTTGTTGATTTCAAAGAACTAGAGGTTGAGAAATAACACAGAACAAGTGTTTTGAAGTGATTTAATGAGTTATAAGGGAAGGCAGACAACTCAAAATAATCAGGAAATCAATATATGGACAAATAGAAAGCCCAAGACAATAGATCATAAAATAGAAATAAATAGAACTAAGAGACAGAGAATATTGAAAAAGAAAGAAGAAAACTATAGTACAAAACATTACTGGCAGACTTGATCAAATAGAATAATTTAAAAGAAGTGATTTGGAATTATCCAGTCATAGAAGAAAGAAACAAAAATAACAAACAAAACAAAACAAAAACAGAAAACAACATAAGCATTCTATGTAATTTATGATACTCAATATAGAAACTAACATGTGGAGCCGGAGAGAAGGCTCAACAATTAAGAGTGCTTTCTGTACTTGCACAAGGTCTGGGTTCAGTTTCCAATGCCCATACCATGGCTTAAAACCACCTATACCTCAAGTTCAAAGGAATCCAACAACTTCTCCAGACTGCTTCAGGTTCCACGCATACATGTGATACATATATTTCATGCAGGCACTCATATACATATAAAAAATATTTTTTAAAGAAACAAATGTGTAGAATGTAGAATTATAAAAATGGAGAGAGAAAGAAAATGTATAAGAAAGCTTCTTTGAAATATTTTTTTTAATGTACATTGGCATGAGGGTTTCAGATCTCCTAGAATTGGAATTACAGGCAGTTATGAGCTGCCATGTGGGTACTGGGAACTGAACCCAGGTCTTCTGGAAGAGTAACCAGTGCTCTTAAACCTTGAGCCATCTCTCCAGCTCTGAGAAAGTTTCTTATTTTTATTGTTATTTTTCATTAATTTTACATACTGACCACAGTTTCCCCTCCCTCCTCTTCTCCCATTCCATCTCCCCACCTCCCATCTACTCCCCAGCTCCAATCCATTCATCCACCATCTCCCTTCAGAAAAAGAAAGGCCTCCCATGGGAGTCAACAAAGGGAGAAAGTGTCTTTAAAGACATACTGTTTAAAACTTCCTAATAGTGGGGACATACGGAAACACAGGGTTCTGGAGCATAAAAGTCTACAAAAAATATTCACCTAAAAATAAACTAATCAAACTGTGTAGATGAACAGTCTTATTAAATAAGAAACACAGAGCCAATTGCAGAGTTAAAAGCCCAAGAGGTCAGAGCAGTAGCTAAGAGCTAGAAACCTTTTCTTACCCTTCACTGCTGCTGCTGTCCTTCCCCTCAGCAAAGAGACCTGCTTCCTGTGTGAGTTAGGAGAATTCTGGGAAGTGGAAGGCTGAGGCAGAGGGACACACTGCCAGCCGCCACCATGACAAGCGAGATGTAAGGTACGGGTAAGCCCCGAGCCACGTGGCAACTTATAGACTAATAGAAATGGGTTAATTTAAGATGTAAAAACTAGATAACAAGAAGCCGGCTGTGGCCATACAGTTTGTAAGCAATGTAAGTCTCTGTGTGTTTACTCAGTTGGGTCTGAGAGGCTGTGGGACTGGTGGGTGAAAAAGATTTGTCCTGACTGTGGGCCAGGCAGGACCAGAAAAACTCCAGCTACAAAACTGTCAAAATATAATAGCAAAAAACACACTGAAACCATGAAATAGATAAGAGATTTATCTTATACAAGAGAGCATATACAATTCTATCATTGAGTTTCCCATAAGGTTATGAGAGTCTGTCTTATACATGTACAGAGTGCTGGAGAAAAGAAAACAAACTACTAGTATTCTTTGAGTCTGATGTTTACACTATGTGCTTTTGTGTTATCATACTTGCTGGAGAAGGTCAGTCATTAGGGGTCAACTTTGAGGTTCTCTAGCTGAGTCTCATTTCCTTTTTATATTTGTATTTTTGTCTGTGGATGGTATAATTAGCCAAATCATGCTCAAGTCACCATGCCATCTCTACTATTATGGACTACACCCACAAACTACATCAAGATTCCATAAGGCTACTGAGGCCAGACAACGTATAACAATAGGATCATATTTCTTACAAGGTAGTCCAAAGAGACCACTGTAAGAAACTATGAATTAGACTTTGGAAATATGGAGGCCATGGAATGTACATTAAGGAAACTGTATATATGGAAGAGAGTAGCCCAAGAAAGAGGTAACATGTGCTACAGGTAGAAGAAATAGAGGAATAGGACTACTTAATGCTACTGGAGACAAATGATTCTATGATGCATGTCGGAAGGTGGAAATGGAGCTTCAAGCTTGATGTTTATCCTGCTATGTTTTCAGTTTTGTTTTGGTGTAGTCTTTCCTTGTCCCCATTCCTACTGTTTGGAGTGGGAATATTTGTTTGTTTGTATGTGTGTGTGTGTGTGTGTGTGTGTGTGTGTGTGTGTGTGTGTGTTAACGTGCGCGTGCGTGCGCGCACGTTTGTGTATGTGTGTATATGTAACTTTTTGTTTTAATTGCACAGAGACTGCAGTTAGGAGATTGGTTTAAGTCTGAGAAAAAAGAAAAAAGATGCTTAGAGTTTGGCATTTTCATGTATCTTGGGACTATTAGAGAGTATGGGGAGTTTTAGAATTGGAACAAATGTGGTTTACATCATGAAATGTCCATGAACGTATGGGGACTAAGAGGGTAATATAATTTGAATGTTAAGTGCCTTCATATGCTCATGAGTTTGAACACTTGATCTCTTGATGTCGGTACTGTTTTAGAATACTGTGGACAGTTTTGGAAAGAGAGTCTTGCTGGAGGATCTGGACCACTAGAGGCTATCCCCTGCTCCTGTCTCTGCTTTGCCTCTTCACTGTGGATACTGTGTGATCAGTCACCTCACACTCAAGCTAATCTGCATCCACCAAAATGATAGACTTTTACCCATGAACTATAGAACAAAGCAAACATTTCTCCCCTTCAGTTGTGTCCTGTAAGATATTTATTTGGTAACAGCAATAAGGAAAGCTACTAATACAACAGCTAAACAGTAATAACTTACCTAGAAAAAAATGTCCTTCAGATATAAAGGCTGTCACAAAAACAAAACAAAACAAAATATAAGGGAGTACATCACCACTGGGACTGCATTACAAAATATGCCAAGCCCTCTTCACGCTGAAATGATGAGACACTAATTAGTAACACAAAAACATATGAAAGTGTAAACTTCCAAGTAAAGGTAATTATACAGTAAAATTCAGAATACTCTAATAATGTATCAGTAACTTTTAATTAAATGTAACTTATACTCCTGAAGTTAAAAGACAAAAGTATTAAAAATAACTGCATTACCCAAAACTTTTTGATGACATGAAATATCAAAAACATACATTAATCAAAACCATCAGACTTCATCTAGTAAAATTCTAAACTTACTTTATATTATCAATATTCAAAGTTATTATCACCTTGAACCAGACCATTGGAGCCCAAAGATGTTTCTCTCAAGGTTTATGGTGACTATATAGATAAAATTTCTATATCTTTGCAGCTAGGAGACAAACAAAAATATATTGGAAATGGAATTGAAACTCAAGTACTAAAGAAGAAAAATAATTCAAATCCCAACAATGACCATAAGAGAGCAGGAAAGGAAGGGGGAATTATAAATAAGTAATAACAAGTTAATTCTCCCCTTATCAATAATTAAATATAAATTGGCACAGCCATATCTGAATGGAATGGCAGAAGTCACAAAGCCAGCACAGCTGTTTGACAAAGATCCAGCAAAGCTGAGCCACATGATGGCTGCCATGCCACCTTTGGTTTTCATCTCCACCTGTTACATACTTGGGGCACTTTTAATATTTGTACATTTTGAGGACATTGGATTTATGGAAAATTCCCTATGAATCATTTATGCCTTCTCCAAGGAATGCTGCTTCTAAGCTTACTCAGGAAAGTCCTGAACATACTATTCTGCCCCCTCCCACTTTGAGGGAGATACCCTTATCTACTTGAAGGTCTTCCTTATACCTTGGAGGTTGTGACACATAAAGAAGAAAGCAGAGGTCTCTTCATGAGGCTATGAGACATTCTTGAAACATTTGTCCCTATACTTAGATTGGAACAAGATATTCAAAACAAAGTAAATTCAAAATGGTCAACAAGATCCGGTGGGCTAGAGGAGTTGGCCACAGTTCAGATTACAAGGCTCTTCCTACTGTACACTCAGACAATTACATGGCATACAACTCTGCCCTACATAGAGACATATTGATAAGTAAAGTATGGAGTGGAAAGAAGATAAAAGTATGAGGTGTTAGGACCTCCCTCTCTTAGAAGTTAGCTCATGTAGAGCCACTATAATGTCATATGACCAAGGAACAACAGAATGTCAGGATTAGACATAGACCAATTCTATAAAGATATAAATGTGAACATTGATTGTATTATGCCAGGATTTGAATAATAACTGCAGCAGTTTTGGCCTGAGGATTTTTCCTGGGCACTCTGACCACTAAGATTTAATACATTGCTTGGGACATGGCAAAATGCCCAGGGTGGTTGAAGATTTTTGTTTTGGTCTAGTGTCCTTGAAGCAACCAAAACAACTACTGAGCACAGGCTGTCATATGCCTCTAGATTCTCAAAAATTGGGTTATGGGTTTATGAGTAAGAATGATAACTCTGTTTATTAATGATGTCAAAACTTGGGGGAAAATGATTAGAAATGATAACTCTGTTCTGTCATAGTTTATTAATGATGACTAAAAGATGAGCAAAAAGAAGTGAAACACATGTCCAAAAACCAAAATGATATGATCTATGTTTTGGAACAACATGAATGTATCCCTGCTAACTAAATTCTGTATAAATAAAGAAACACTCTGGCTGCTAGGCAGTCAGGCTGCAAGATTCTCCTGACCAGCATGGCCTGGCTCAATTTCTTCTCCCGCAGACTCCTTACACCCTCTGCAGGACCCATCTACTGCCGGGGAATGGCTCCCGGGAATAAATGGTAAAATTTTCTAATAAAAATACATGATGTTACTGGATGTATAGAAAAGAATAAAAAAATCAATTACATAATAATTACATCAAATTTACTTCAGGTTTAAGGACACATTTAGGGTGAAAAGGAGGGAATAGAGGCAAAGATATCTAATGTAAGTGAAAAGAAAAAAAGCATGAGTTATTTATACCAAGGAATGAAAAGAGTTCCTATTAAAAAATTTAGGAGACAGGAGAGATAGTGGAGTAGCTAATGGTGCTTGTTGTTCTTGCAGAGAACCTGGGTTCAATTCCCAGCACTAACATGATATCTCCTAAGTAACCATGACTCCATTTCCAAAGGACCTGACCTCATCTGATATCTGTAGAAATCATAGATGCATGGGGAACATACTAAGAAAAGACACACATAAAATAAAAAAGAATAAATCTGATAAAAATTTATGAAAAGACAAAATGTCACTATATCATGATAGAATAGTCAATTAATAAAGAGCATATGAACATTACAAATATATATTCATCCTAAATCAGAGCAACTAAATGTACAACACTGATACAGAAGATCAAAATGAATAAATAGATAATATAATATTGTTAATGATAAGAATGTCCATATTTAATAGGAAAACATCACTTATTCATTCCAAAAATCAGTAAGAAAACATTAGAATTGAGCAATACTTTAAAAGAAAGGTGTTTAACAGTTATAAGTAGAACATTCAACCCTACAAGAGAATAATTCATCTCAGACTCGCATGTAGCATTCTATACTTTCTATGAAATGCAATATGACTAAAATCATATTAAGTATTACTCCAACCCAATATGAAACAAGGAATTAATACAGAAGTTGAAAGCTTCATAAGTCCATGAAAAGAGTATAATATACTTCTTAATGACTATTTTCTGTCAATGAAAAATATGCATATATATGTATATAGTTCAAGTTTTAAATAAAAGGAAATCATGATATTTATAACAGCATGGATGAACCTGGTGATCACTGCCACCACTCTAATCATTGCCTCTGAGTTTTATTTTAGGTACTTCATGTGCATAGAATGCTATAGAATGTTATAGGAACTAGATATTCCTTTCAGTCATAGCGAGATTTTCTAAATACATAACATTATTGTTAGGAAGTAAATCACAGAGATGTAGTAAAGCTACCCCATGTAACTGCTACTTTTATGGGAGTCTTCCATTGCTCCTTCTTCTTTGTCTCTACATTTCCCATTCTCTAGTGTCCACTCTTCAGCCATCTTCCATAACATTAAACATTTTATTTTTTATGTTTTGAAATTAAATTTTTAGCTTCTATGATGACAAGAACACTAGTTTTGAAGTAATTATAACACATTCTGGATCCATATTCATCCCTTCCTTCCTCTTTCCATCCTTTCCTTTTCTCTTTTCCTGCACATTTTATCTTTAATTTCTTTCTCTGCATTCTATTCTTTTATTACTATATCTATCATCTCCTTTATTTCTATTTTCCTTAATTTCATAATTTTCTCTATTTTCTTTCACTTACTCTTATCTCTCTCCTCTATTTCTTTCTTCTGACCATCTCTCTCTTCTATTGTTTTAGTACTGCTATTTTCTTCCCTTTCCTTCATTTTACTTTTCTTAATCATTTTTATTTTCTTTTTTCTCATTTTCTACATTTTCACTTTCTTTAGTGTTAAGGAAATTCTAAAGCATATATATTTAAAACAAAACAATAACTCTAAATAATTTGAATTTCTATGACTTGAAATCTTCACCACTCCTAACTCTAAATGCAGCTTTTCATATTTTTTCCTTAGAATTTAAAAAAAGAAAAGGTCTTCATTTGTCATGAACATTCCTTATGTTCCAAAGTGCTGGAGAGGCCCACAGAAATCCACAAAGATGCCCCCACAA